>QNQO01004352.1:0-17500 GCA_003290165.1 Berberis thunbergii | reverse complement strand
ACGACAGGAAAAGGAAAAGTATCCGAAGAAGAGCTATATAATAATTGGGTCCATATCAATGAGCAAAAACGAAACAATCTAAGCAACGAATTTGCCAATCGAATCGAAGCACTAGATAAAGCACTAGACAAAGAGTCTTTTGATCCAGATATACTCGAAAAAAGGACTAGATTATACTTATACAATGATGAAACTGAACAAAAATGCTTACCTAAATTGTATGATCCTTTTTTGAACGGACCTCATCGCGGGACAATAAAAAATGTGGATTCAGACTCAGCCACGAACAGTCTTTTAATCACCTCAATGGAAGATTCTAAAAAAAACATTTGTGAAAATAAACTTTTTGTTTTCCTTACTCAAGATTTTGATGAATTTGCAGAGCAGCTATATGAAGATGAAGGAGAACTAGGAGAGGAATTCCTTGAAGAAGAAGAAGAAGAAGAAGAAGAAGCAAAAGTTGATAATGAAATTCCTAATGATCAAACAAATGAAATTGAAAAAAAGGTTCCTCGATGGTCATACAGATTGCTTGACGAGTTCGAAGTGGAAGAACGACTGAAGATAGAAAAAGAAGAAAAAGAAAAAGAAAAAAAAGAAAAAGAAAAAGAAGAAAAAGAAAAGAAGGAGAAGAAAAAGAAGGAGAAGAAAAAGAAGGAGAAGAAAAAGAAGGAGAAGAAAAAGCAAAACCGGAGGCCAGTATTCGTTCCCGCAAATCAAAATACGTACTAGTTTATACTGAGACCGAGGACGAGGACGAGGACGAGAAGGATAAGACGACTCCTTCCACCGGTACTACTACCGAGACAACTACCAATACTACTATTGGGAATACTAGTAATACTACAGAGAATACTAGTAATCAGGATAACGATGAAGAGAAGAAGGATGAGCCAGAGGAACTATATTTGACACGTTATGCACTACAATCGGATTATAACCGAGATCTAATCATGGGATCCACGCGCGCTCAACGAAGTAAAACCGCTATTTTGGGTTTGTTTCAACCAAGAGTGCGTTCCCCACTTTTTTTGGACAGAGGAGACGTAACTTTTTTTTCTTATTTTGGTATTTCCAAACTACTTAATTTTTTTTTCAGAAATTGGATAAGAATAAAAAAAGTCAGGGAATCAAAAATTGAAAATTCTAAAACGCAAGAAACAAAAGAAAAAAGAAAACAAGTTGAAAAAAGAGCGGAGGATGAGCGGGTAAGAATATCGGAAATGTGGGATACTATAGATTATGCTCAACCACTGCGAGGTTGTTTGTTACTAACCCAATCGATTCTTAGAAAATATATCGTATTACCCTCATTAATAATAATTAAAAATGTTGGCCGTATGTTATTATTTCAAATTCCCGAATGGCGCAAGGATTGGAAAGCGTGGCATAACGAAATGCATGTTAAATGCACTTATAATGGTGTTCAATTGTCAGAAAATGAATTTCCGAAAGATTGGTTAACAGATGGTATTCAGATAAAGATTTTATTTCCTTTCTGCCTGGAACCTTGGCATGGAGCTAAAGTAGAATTGGATCATAGAGATCCAATGAAAAAGAAGAGAAAAAGAGATGATTTTTGTTTTTTAACAATTTGGGGACTGGAAGCTGAACGTCCTTTTGGTTCTCCCCGAAAACGACCTTCCTTTTTTAAACCTGTTTTGAAAGAAATAAAAAAAAAACTCTTAGTTGTAAAAGAAAAAACACAAAGGATTCTTTATTTAAAAATATTTCTATTTTTAAATAAAGAATCTCCAAAACTAAGCCCAATTCCTTTATTGGAAATAAAAGAAGCGAGTATAAATACAAATCAAGAAAATGATATAATAAGTAATCAGATTTTTAATGAATCGTCTATTAAATCCGTGGATTGGATAAATTATTCACCGACTGTAAAAAAAATAAAGGATGTGTCCGATAGGACAAATATAATTAGAAATCAAATCGAAAAAATCAAAAAAGACAAGAACAAAATATTACAAATTCCTGATATAAACATTAGTCCTAATGAAACGAGTTGTGATGATAAGAGATTAGAATCACCGAAAGATATTTGGCATATATTAAAAATATTAAAAAGAAGAAGTACCCGATTAAAATGGAAATGTTATTATTTTTTAAAATTTTTAATTGAAAGGCTTTACATAGAGATTCTTTTATCTATTAAAAAAAAAATTCAAGAAAAAATAACAATTATAAAAATCGTTGTAAAACTCTTTCTTAAATTACTTGAATTAAAAAACAAAATTTTTGAGAAAAATAATTTCACCGAAAAAAGAAATCAAGAAAGAATTGATGAAACAAATCAAAATACAATTCGTTTTATTTCGACTATAAAAAAATTATTTTCTAATACTAATATTAGTAACAAAAATTCACCTATTTTTTCTGAACCAGCTTCCTTGTCACAGGCATATGTTTTTTACAAATTATCCCAAACCTCAGGTTTTAACACAAATCACTTGAGATCTGTACTTCAATATCAGGGAACACTTCTTTTTCTTAAGGATAGAATAAAGAATTCCTTTAAAAGACAAAAGAATTCCTTTAAAAGACAATGGAAAAACGCGTTAAAACATTATCCCTATCAATACATTATATCTCAGACTAGCTGGTCTCGATTATTAGCGAAAAAATGGCAAAAAAAAATTCATCAAAGTTGTATAGGTCAAACTCAAAAATCACCAAATTTTGATTTAGATGAAAAAGACCAATTAATTCATTACGAGAAACACAAAAATTTTGCAGTGGATTCAATACTGAATCAAAAAAAGAAATTGAAAAATTACAAATATGATCGTTTAGCCCATAACTGGCTTCATTATAAAGATAAGAAGGAATCCTATTTTTTTAGATCAAGAAACGAAGACGAAGAGTTTCTCGATAATTACAACACGTCTAATCCTAAAAATGTTTATATGCCGGTAGATATATCTCTTAATAATTATCTAATAGAAAATTCTGATACGAATCGAAATTTGGATAGAAAATATTTTGATTGGAATTTTTTTGATTTTTCTTTTAAAACAAAAATCAATATTAAGCGCTGGACAAATATGGAAAATGAGGTCACTGTTTATAAAAAAAATAAAAAAACTCTGGCTAAGTATTATCAAATAATTGAGCAAAGTGATAAGAAGGATCATTTTTCTAGCTTGATTCGTAAAAAAATCAACCTAGCCAATCCAACAATAACTTCCTTTAACTGGATGAAAATGAATGAAGAAATACAATATAAGCCTATATCTGATATGGATGATTGGTTTTTCCCAGAATTAGTGTCACTTTATGATGCATATAGGATGCAACCTTGGATCATCCCAATAAATTCTCTTACTTTAAATTTAAATGGAAATGATAACCTTGGTTCACAAAACAATCTCGAAGAAGAACAAAAAAATGACTTTCAGCAGATATTCTCTAATCAAAACAAATTAGAAACTAAAAAAAAGAAGCCAGTACAAGGAAATATTCAATCAGAGACACAAAAAAAGGGGAATCAGGGATCGGATTTATCAAACCAAGAAAAAAAAGATAAAGAAGAAAAGAAAAAGATAATGCGGGAGGATCAGACAGTCAAAAACCCAAAACAAAAACCAAAAAGAAAAAGCCATCTATGCTCGCTATACTAGTGGAATTAGATTTTTTCCTGAAAAGGTTTTATGGTTTTCAATTAAAATGGGATGATCTTGTGACTGAAAAAATGATCAATAATATCAGAGTATTTTGTCTACTGCTTAGATTGGAAAACCCAAATAAAATTGCCATAGCCTCTATTAGAAGAGGCGAACTGAGTATGGATGTAGTGCCAAATGCGAAAACTTTAACTGTTGCAAAATTACTAAAAAACGGAACATTGCTTGTTGAACCAAATCGGATATCTATAAATTGGGATGAGAAATTTATTATGTATCAAATCCTAGCTATTTCACTGATACATAAAAATAAGTACCAAACTAATCGAGGATACCAAGAAAAAAGCAATGTTGATAAGATAAAAAGAAATAAGAAAAAACGAAATGTTACTAGGTGGGGTCTTGATAAATCCATTGCACGACATCAAAGGTTTTTTAGGAATAAAGACAAAAATCATTATGATTGGCTTGTTCTTGAAAATATTTTATCTCCTAAACGTCGTAGAGAATTGAGAATTCGAATTTGTTTAAATTCGAAGAATGTAAATGTTGGGGATAGAAATACAGTATTTTGCAATGGTAACAATGAAAGTAACTGTGTCCCATTTTTTAATAAAGGACGGCATCTTGATAAAGATACAAAAAATTTGATGAAGTTAAAATTGTTTCTTTGGCCAAATTATCGATTAGAAGATTTAGCTTGCATGAATCGCTATTGGTTTGATACCTATAATGGTAGTCGTTTCAGTATGTTAAGAATACACATGTATCCGCGTAGTTGATGATACACTTCTTATGGATCATGTACCATAATGTAACAAGTGTTACATTATGGTACATGATACTGATTCAATGATTTTATCAGATCAGAAATGAATTGGGGGAATCCTCTCATCTTAGATCCAAATTTTGGGGTGCAAAATTGAACATCTATCCTCTTTTTGTATTTATATTCAAAATTTGAAAATTGATTTATTAAAAAAAAAAAAGAAGTATATGAATAAATCCAGATTAATTTATATTTATTGTGTATAACAAATTAAAATGAATTATTATTACAGATCGCTAAAATCCATATTTGTAAAAAAAATAAATAAAAAACACAGGGAGGGGGCAAAGAATTATGGTAAAAAATTCATTCATCTCGGTTATTTCGCAAGAAGAAAAAGAGGAAAATAGGGGGTCTGTTGAATTTCAAATATTCAGTTTCACCAACAGGCTACGCAGACTTACTTCACATTTAGAATTGCACAGAAAAGATTATTTATCCCAGAGAGGTCTCCAGAAAATTTTGGGAAAACGTCAACGGCTACTGGCTTATTTGTCAAAGAAAAATAGAGTACGTTATAAAGAATTAATAAATCTATTGGATATTCGCGAGCCAAAAACTCGTTAAGTTAATTTAAAATTCGTTTTAAATTATTTGATTTATTATATTTATATTAGATTATTTTATTCATTTTGATGAACTTCGTTTTCAGCAATTAATGGAATAATGAATCGGAGAAAAATATATGACTGTACCAACTACAAGACAAGATCTCATGATAGTCAATATGGGTCCTCACCACCCATCAATGCATGGTGTTCTTCGACTCATTGTTACTCTTGATGGCGAAGATGTTATTGACTGTGAACCCGTATTGGGTTATTTACACAGAGGAATGGAAAAAATTGCAGAAAATCGAACCATTATACAATATCTGCCTTATGTAACACGTTGGGATTATTTAGCTACTATGTTTACAGAGGCAATAACGGTAAATGCACCGGAACAGTTGGGAAATATTCAAGTACCTAAAAGAGCCAGCTATATTAGAGTCATTATGCTGGAATTGAGCCGTATAGCTTCTCATTTGTTATGGCTTGGCCCTTTTATGGCGGATATCGGTGCGCAGACCCCTTTCTTCTATATTTTTCGAGAGAGAGAGTTGATATATGATCTATTCGAAGCTGCCACCGGTATGCGAATGATGCACAATTTTTTCCGTATCGGGGGAGTAGCTGCTGATCTACCTCATGGCTGGATCGATAAATGTTTGGATTTCTGTGATTATTTTCTAACAGGGATTAGTGAATATCAAAATCTTATTACGCAGAATCCTATATTTTTGGAACGAGTTGAAGGAGTGGGCTTTATTAGTGGAGAGGAAGCAATAAATTGGGGCTTATCCGGACCCATGCTACGAGCTTCCGGAATTCCATGGGATCTTCGTAAAGTTGATCATTATGAGTGTTATGACGAATTTGATTGGGAAGTACAATGGCAAAAAGAAGGAGATTCATTAGCTCGTTATTTAGTCCGAATTAGTGAAATGACGGAATCTATAAAAATTATTCAACAAGCTCTGGAACGAATTCCGGGGGGGCCTTATGAGAATTTAGAGGTACGGCGTTTTGATAGAGCAAGGGATTACGAATGGAATGATTTTGATTATCGATTCATTAGTAAAAAACCTTCGCCCACTTTTGAATTGTCGAAACAAGAACTTTATGTGAGAGTAGAAGCCCCGAAGGGGGAATTGGGAATTTTTCTGATAGGAGATCAGAGTGTTTTTCCTTGGAGATGGAAAATTCGTCCGCCAGGGTTTATCAATTTGCAAATTCTTCCTCAGCTAGTTAAAAGAATGAAATTGGCTGATATTATGACAATACTAGGTAGTATAGATATCATTATGGGAGAAGTTGATCGTTGAAATGATAATTGATACGACAAAAGTACAACAAGCTATCAATTCTTTTTCCAGATCGGAATCCTTAAAAGAGGTTTATGGACTCATAGGGCTGCTTGTTCCTATTTTTACTCCTTTATCGGGAATCCTAATAGGGGTACTAGTTATTGTGTGGTTAGAAAGACAAATATCTGCGGGGATACAACAACGTATTGGACCCGAATACGCAGGGCCTTGGGGAATTCTTCAAGCTCTAGCAGATGGGACTAAACTACTTTTTAAGGAGGATCTTCTTCCCTCTAGAGGGGATATTCGTTTATTCAGTATCGGACCTTCTATAGCGGT
This sequence comes from Berberis thunbergii, assembly GCA_003290165.1. NCBI lineage: Eukaryota > Viridiplantae > Streptophyta > Magnoliopsida > Ranunculales > Berberidaceae > Berberis > Berberis thunbergii. Next base: position 10,848 of record QNQO01004352.1, on the reverse strand, counting down.
TATATCCATTTTACTAAGTTATTCAGTAATTCCTTTTGGCTATCACCTTGTTCTAGCCGATCTCAGTATCGGTGTTTTTTTATGGATTGCAATTTCAAGTATTGCCCCTATTGGACTTCTTATGTCAGGATATGGATCGAATAATAAATATTCCTTTTTAGGTGGTCTCCGAGCTGCTGCTCAATCGATTAGTTATGAAATACCATTAACTCCATGTGTTTTATCAATTTCTCTACGTGCGATTCGTTAGAACATTCGCTCTTTTTTACTTTACCTATTTTTTTTTCATTCTAGGAAAAAGATTGAACCTATTGAATAGATATATTCATTTTGTATTCATCATTCAGAGCGATGAACTAAACCAGATAGTAATATGAGTGAAACAAAACAGCTTAGAAATTGGCAGTAAAAATTTGAGTCTCATTCCCTAGGTACAAGAGTTTTTAAAAAGTAAATATAAGCAGCAGAATCCCCAGAATTGGTGAATTATTCACCGTAGTTTGAAGCGGGTATAAACGATTAACCTGTATGGAGTCTTTTTTTTTTTTACTATTGTTTGTAGTACCATACCGGGGGTCGAGAAAAAATTAGTGGACGGTTAGGAATACCAAGGTACACAAAGGATTTGTAATGGAGATAATATAAGTTATCCTTAAAGGGTATTTCCGCAAAAAAGGAATCCTAAGGGGGCTTTAAGTTAGTAGAAACAATCGAGCAGTACTTCCCCACGATCCCGATCCAGAGTATGCTCCTATCCACTGATTAAAGAAAGTACTATCAGGAACGAAGTAATCCTTTATTTTCTTTAGATTTCTTTCTTTGAGAAAGAAGAATAAGAACGAAAGAAATGGAGTGCATTTCCAATGAAAAAAAAAAATTTCTTTATTTATCCGTATTAATACAGATAGAATTCTTATCATGATACAAGAACTAATAGAATGTGGAATTTTTTTCGTAATTAAAAGATATAAGTTGAATTTTTTATGAGTATTTTATTTAAGGATTGAGTTATTACTGAACAAAGACCCATTTAAATTCTAAAGGATAAGATCAATTCAGAAGCGCTTTTTTGTTATTTATATATTTATAGCAGACAGAATTGCATTGGTCTAATTTTGGACTCTCCGATGTATCTTTACCCGATCTACTCTACAAACAAAACATATCGAAAAAATTCAGTCCTTATATTTATTTGTGGCCATGGGGGAGCCGTATGAAGCCAAAGTCTCATGTACGGTTTTGCAATAGCGATGAGACCAGTGATGTTATCATCGACTATGATTATCTAACAGTTCAAGTACAGTTGATATAGTCGAGGCGCAGTCAAAATATGGTTTTTGGGGGTGGAATCTATGGCGTCAACCTATAGGGTTTATGGTTTTTCTAATTTCTTCCCTAGCAGAATGTGAGAGATTGCCTTTTGATTTACCAGAAGCAGAAGAAGAATTAGTTGCGGGTTATCAAACCGAATATTCTGGTATAAAATTTGGTTTATTTTACGTTACTTCCTATCTAAACCTACTAGTTTCTTCATTATTTGTAACAGTTCTTTACTTGGGCGGTTGGAATCTCTCTATTCCGTACATATTTATGCCAGATCTTTTGGGAATTAATGAAGTGCGCGGAGTCTTTGAAACGACAATAGGTCTCTTTATTACATTAGCTAAAGCTTTTTTGTTCTTATTCATTCCTATCACAACAAGGTGGACTTTACCTAGGATGAGAATGGACCAACTATTGAATCTTGGGTGGAAATTTCTTTTACCTGTTTCTTTAGGTAATCTATTATTGACAACTTCTTCTCAACTGCTTTCACTGTGAAGACATAGGATATTTTCAATTCAAAACTTTTCTAAACCAAGAGAAAGAAACATTAAATTATTTATAGATATTCACGATATGTTCCCTATGGTAACCGGGTTCTTGAATTATGGTCAACAAACAGTCCGAGCAGCAAGGTATATTGGTCAAAGTTTTATGATTACTTTATCCCACGCAAATCGTTTACCTATAACTATTCAATATCCTTATGAAAAATTGATCACATCGGAACGTTTCCGCGGTCGAATACATTTTGAATTTGATAAATGTATTGCTTGTGAAGTATGTGTTCGTGTATGCCCTATCGATCTACCCGTTGTTGATTGGAAATTGGAAACTGATATTCGAAAGAAACGATTGCTTAATTACAGTATTGATTTCGGAATCTGTATATTTTGTGGTAACTGCGTCGAGTATTGTCCAACAAACTGTTTATCAATGACTGAAGAATATGAACTTTCTACTTATAATCGTCACGAATTGAATTATAATCAAATTGCTTTGGGTCGGTTACCTATGTCAATAATTGGAGATTACACAATCCAAACAATTATGAATTCAAATCCAATAAAAAACCAGGGGTAAAACTCTCGATTCAATAACAATTACCACTTCTTAAAATTCTGTTTTGCTCTAAAGGAACGAAACTTCTTTCATTTTGCTTAGTCAATAACTCAGAATGCTAACCAAAGATTAGTGAGACTCATGACGTGCTTTGTATTGAAAAGAAAATATATTCATATATCTGTTCTGTGATGATTTCAAAATCGGAAAAAATATTCTATATTTGTATTTTTATTTATATATATAAAATATATAAAATCGAGAAATTCAATTCAGAACGGCCCTTTTTCGTATAGAGAAACGGGATGCAATTCAAATTAATAAGTATATCTACAGCAACCAACACCCCTTTAGTATCGTATTTAATTCAATTTCTATTAGGAACGTAAAAAAAAAATAGGGTAATGTCTTTTTTCCTGGTCTGGTCAATAAGGTCATGAAACATTTCGAATTTAATTTTCTCCTATTTTACATATAATGGATTTACCTGCGCCAATACATGATTTTCTTTTAGTATTTTTAGGGTTGGGTCTTATAGTCGGCGGTTTAGGAGTAGTCTTATTTACCAATCCAATTTATTCTGCCTTTTCGTTGGGATTGGTTCTTGCGTGTATATCCTTATTTCATATTCTATCGAACTCCCATTTTGTAGCTGCTGCACAACTTCTTATTTATGTGGGTGCCATAAATGTCTTAATTGTATTTGCTGTTATGTTCATGAATGGCTCAGAATATTATAACGATTTCCATCTTTGGACCGTTGGAGATGGGATCACTTCACTGGTTTGTACAAGTATTTTAGTTTCACTAATTACTACTATCTCAGATACGTCATGGTACGGTATTATTTGGACCACAAGATCAAACCAAATTATAGAGCAAGATTTGATAAACAATGGTCAACAAATTGGAATTCATTTATCAACAGATTTCTTTCTTCCATTTGAACTTATTTCTATAATTCTTTTAGTTGCCTTGATCGGTGCAATTGCTATGGCTCGTCAGTAAAGTAATAAATACGAAAAAAGGACTTCAGTTGTTCTGTCTTATCTCCTCTATTTTCCTTCAATTCCATTTGAATTTTCAGATTCTTCATGTATTAAAAGGTCAATGTTTTAGTTCGATCTATTACCAATACTTTTCTTTATTATGGACTTGTTATATTCTAGTCAATCGAATCGATTGAATTATTGTTCATATTGAAATGAATCGAGATTGAATTGATGGGGAAGTAGTTCAATGATGCTCGAACATGTACTTGTTTTAAGTGCCTATTTATTATCCATCGGCATCTATGGATTGATTACAAGTCGAAATATGGTAAGAGCACTTATGTGTCTTGAGCTTATACTGAATGCGGTTAATATGAATTTCGTAACATTTTCTGATTTATTTGATAGTCGCCAATTAAAAGGAGACATTTTCTCGATTTTTGTTATAGCTATTGCAGCCGCTGAAGCAGCTATTGGCTTAGCTATTGTTTCATCAATTCATCGTAACATAAAATCAACTCGTATCAATCAATCGAATTTGCTAAATAAATAGTAATGAGCAATAAATAGTGGTAATCATAGGTATTTACATATAAATAAAAAATAAGGAATATTCACTAATTCAAATTAACATGTGCGGTATAAACCAGAAACCTATGACCGTTTTTGCTAAAACGTAAGAAATCAAAGTATCTTGGCCTTCTCTCATGAGCAGATCCAGAAGTAGATTGATTACAAACAAGTTCTGGTAAATCTAACTCATTGATTCGTCTGGTGTATAAATCTATGACTCATTTACTAACTTACTAGATCGAAATTTTATGACGTTCAAAAATTTTATAGATCCAATGTCACATTCAGTAAAGATTTATGATACATGTATAGGGTGTACTCAATGTGTACGAGCCTGCCCCACAGATGTATTAGAAATGATACCCTGGGACGGATGTAAAGCTAAGCAAATTGCTTCGGCCCCAAGAACAGAGGACTGTGTAGGTTGTAAAAGGTGTGAATCCGCCTGTCCAACAGATTTCTTGAGTGTACGGGTTTATTTATGGCATGAGACAACCCGCAGTATGGGGCTAGCTTATTGACTTATTGATACGTTGCAAAAAACTCCACTTACACCCATTTGATTTCTCTTTACCGACAAAACCCCGTACTCTCAAAAACGATATATAATGATTTTAGAGGTACGGGGTTTTCTGGCCAAAGCGTATCTTGTCTTTACCACGAATTCTTTTCCTTGGTTAACAATAATTGTTATTTTTCCGATATTGGCGGGTTCCTCAATTTTATTTTTGCCCCATAGGGGCAATAAGGTAATCAGGTGGTATACTATTTCTATTTGTTTATTAGAACTCCTTTTAACCACCTATGCATTCTCTTATCATTTTAAATTGGACGATCCATTAAGCCAATTGGAACAGGATTTCAAATGGATCAATTTTTTTGATTTTCACTGGAGACTCGGAATCGATGGACTTTCCATAGGACCCATTTTACTGACAGGATTCATTACTACTTTAGCTACTTTAGCGGCTTGGCCAGTTACTCGGGATTCGCGATTGTTCCATTTCCTGATGTTAGCAATGTACAGTGGTCAAATAGGATCATTTTCTTCTCGAGATCTTTTACTTTTTTTCATCATGTGGGAGTTAGAATTAATTCCTGTCTACCTACTTCTAGCCATGTGGGGAGGGAAGAAACGTTTGTACTCAGCTACAAAGTTTATTTTGTACACGGCAGGAGGCTCGATTTTTCTCTTAATGGGAGTTCCTGGTATGGGTTTATATGGTTCCAATGAACCAACATTAAATTTTGAAACCTCAGCCAATCAATCTTATCCTATAGCATTAGAAATCATATTCTATTTTGGATTTTTTATTGCTTATGCTGTCAAACTGCCGATCATACCCCTACATACATGGTTACCGAATACCCATGGAGAAGCACATTACAGTACCTGTATGCTTTTAGCCGGAATCTTATTAAAAATGGGAGCGTATGGATTGGTTCGGATCAATATGGAATTATTACCCCACGCGCATTCTCTATTTTCTCCCTGGTTGATCATAATGGGCATTTTTCAAATAATCTATGCAGCTTCAACATCTCCCGGTCAACGTAATTTAAAAAAAAGAATTGCCTATTCTTCCGTATCTCATATGGGTTTCACAATTATAGGAATTAGTTCCATAACGGATACGGGACTCAACGGGGCCATTTTGCAAATGATTTCTCATGGATTTATCGGTGCTGCACTTTTTTTCTTAGCAGGAACGAGTTACGATAGAATACGTCTTGTTTATCTCGACGAAATGGGGGGAATAGCTATCCCGATGCCAAAAATTTTTACACTGTTCAGTAGTTTCTCAATGGCCTCTCTTGCATTGCCGGGAATGAGCGGTTTTGTTGCGGAATTGATAATATTTTTTAGTATAATAACTAGTCAAAAATTCTTTTTAATGCCAAAAATATTAATTACGTTTGTAACGGCAATTGGAATGATATTAACTCCTATTTATTTATTATCGATGTTACGCCAGATTTTCTATGGATACAAGCAATTTAATGTTCCAATATCAAATTTATTAGATTCTGGACCACGAGAATTATTTGTTTCGATCTGTATCCTTCTACCCGTAATAGGTATTGGTATTTATCCGGATTTTGTTTTTGCACTATCAGTTGACAAGGTAGAAGCTATTTTATCTAATTATTTTTATAGATAGTTTTCATCAATAATACATACAATAAAATAAAAAATGCAAAATAAATTTAATAAAAAACATAAACACAATAAGATAATAAGAAAATTCTAATAAAATTTTTTATTTTCATTAGATAATTAGGAGTTTTTGAGAACCTTGTGAATAACTATTTTATGTTTATGGTTCTCAAAAACTCCTACGAACTCTCGTTATAAACGAGATTCCTATGTTATGTATTGTATTCGTAAGGTCTTTTCTTCAATTAGAGGTTAGTGTGAATGAACCATAACTATGTAACCCTATTCCTAATAGATTTACCCCAAAATAGCATATCCAAATTATAAGAAATCCCATAGAAGCTACAATTGCAGAATTTACGCCTTGCAAATTTTTATTTGTTCGAGTATGTAAATAAATTGCGAATATAGTCCAAGTAATAAATGCCCAAGTTTCCTTGGGATCCCAATTCCAATATGATCCCCATGCCTCATTAGCCCATACTGCTCCTGAAAGAATACCGATGGTTAAAAAGATAAACCCTAGACTAATGACACGACAACTCCAACAATCCAATTGTTGAATCAATTGATACCTATGATAATTTCTAAATGAAATAAAAAAAGTGTTTCGTAAAACATTGTTTATTTCATTCACATATTGAATCACGCCAAAGGAAAATGGACTAATTAAGATATTTTTGTTTTTACCAAATATTTTTACATTTTTTCGAAATGTAATTACTATAAGAGCTATTGATAATAATGAGCCACATAGAAGGGCTGCGTAGCTCAATACCATCATACTTACGTGCATCATTAACCACTGTGATTGGAGAGCGGGTACTAATTTTGTGGATTGATGCATTTCAGTTAAAAGACCTGAAGTAGCAAAGCCTTGGGTAAAAATAGCACTTGGTGCGGTTATTGCACTTAAATTATTTTTTTGGTTCGTAAAATAGGGAACCATATGAATAATGGAAAAACTCCATGAAAGGAACATTAATGATTCAAATAAATTACTTAAAGGGAAATGCCCAGAATAAACCCAACGAATAGCTAAAATTCCTGTTATACAGAAAAGGGTAACTATCAGTCCTTTTTCTGACGAATTAAACAATCCTACCATTTCATGGACTAATAAGGTCACCAAATAAATTGTAATTAAAATAGAAATAATCGAAAAAGAGATGTGAGTTAATATATGTTCTAAAGTCAAAAATATCATAAAAAGAAATCCTAACCAAAAAAAGGTCTTTTAACGATAGAATGTAAATTTGGAATTGAATTAATTATAGGATTTATTCTATTTCTTTTCGAAGATGCCGCCACTCGGACTCGAACCGAGATGCTCTAGCACTGCTTCCTAAGAGCAGCGTGTCTACCGATTTCACCATAGCGGCGTGATCGAAATTATAATAGCTCATCCACATTCAATCGTCGAGATTGAAAGAGCCAATTCAATGCAATATTCTTGAAAAAGTAAAAAAGAATTTAGATTTGAACGTTGAAGAATCTTTAGTTATGGAATGGTGATAGTTTTGTTTTAACAATGTCATGGTTTTTCGTGCAGTTTAAGTTAAGCTCTTCTGGAATGTAACAATTGGAACTAGAAAGGTCTGTTCTCAATCCAAGCGGAGAACTCCAATTTTTTTTTTTTTTTTGAAAATTGATGGGGAAGATTATAATCCCCATCCTGCAAAAACCTACATAGAGATAAAACCCCCGTATCTTGGACTTCAAAATTTTTTTATAGTAACTTTCCACTAGACAGAAAAATTTGGATTCTACATATCACAAAATCAAATAAAATTTTCTATTGATCAGTTCAAAATAAGAATATTAGTTAATGAGTAAGATTCCTCTTACTAAATTGTTAAATTCAATTAGCTAATTCATCGACTCATATCAATTTAGATTATTCTAAAACTTTATTACTTGTTTGTCGCGCAAAAAAAACTTTTTGACTTCCCGGTAGAAATAGATTTTGCTAATGAAAATGCTTTTACCGCCGCCCAATACGCTTTTTTTTTCCAAATGTTTTTACGAATACGCTTTTTTGACAGAGAAGTACGTTTCTTTGGAACTGCCATTCAAAAATGAAGAGGTTACTCTTTATTATAGTTAAATGTGAAAGACATCTATTGTTCAAAATTCGAAATATAAATTATATTATGGCTCTTTATTCGGATCTGTTTCAGCGGGTTCTACTGCTATAAAAATTGAATTGCTTTTTTTAATAATAAAATAATAATAAAAGAATCAAAAAGGTTTTAATTTCAAATCTCCGGATATTCTCGTCGTGTTACATTTAATTTTAAAAAATTAATCGAAAAGTTTCAGAACCCTTACCTACTTTTTACAAAATCTATTGTAATTTAAAATTGATTTCTAGTAATTCTAATTGATTAAGAAAGTATACCTAAAAAAAATTCTAAAATTAGAATGAGTTAGTAGTTAATTGGTTAAGAGATACCTGACTTCAAAATAAAGAACATTTTTCGTACTTTCTTATTTCAGTTATATTAGAACTGAGGTCAAGGATAACAAAATGACAGATCTCCTAGAGTTCCCATAAACAAAATTTCTTTGATTGGTTGGAAGGAGCGTAAGCAACTCAATGAGTTCCACAACGAATTAGTTAATGATTCCGGATAATTTTATTAAAATAATAATTTTATGTTTATCTGGTTAAGTTCTTGGCGGATATTATGATTCATACTAGAATCAAATACTTTAATTTTCCTTTTTGATATAATTATTTTTCCCTATTCTATAGATATTTTAGAGATATAAATTTTCGTAATCGTAATAATGGAATGGTTTATAATCTTATATTTTCTATTTTTCGAAATATCTTAGTTAATCACTAACTAGTAATTTTTTCCAATGACTTTATCTTATCATTTGACCAATAGTAACTTCTTGATTTGAATAGTTGAAATATTTCTTTTTTGAAAGAATAAAAAATCATAATGATTACAATTTAAAATTATATTTGAACTCTTTGATATCTTGGTTTTTTTATTACTTTCTCTTTCCGAAAGAGAGAAAAACTGGTGAATTGGAAACAATAAAAAAAAAAAAAAAAAAAAATTTTCTTATGGCATATACATCTCAATATGCATGGATCATACCTTGGGTTCCACTTCCAGTTCCTATAGCAATAGGAATCGGACTTCTCGTTGTCCCTACAGCAGCAAAAAGTCTTCGTCGTATATGGGCCTTTCCTAGTATTTTATTACTAAGTATCATTATGATTTTTTCAGCCGATCTGTCTATTCAACAAATGAATGGCAGTTTTATATATCAATACGTATGGTCCTGGACTATCCATAATGATTTTTCTTTAGAATTTGGTTACTTGATCGATCCACTTACGTCCATTATGTTAATATTAATTACTACTGTTGGAATAATGGTTCTTATTTATAGTGACAATTATATGTCTCATGATCAAGGCTATTTGAGATTTTTTGCTTATATGAGTTTTTCCAATGCTTCCATGTTGGGATTAGTTACTAGTTCTAATTTGATACAAATTTATATTTTTTGGGAATTGGTTGGAATGTGTTCCTATTTATTAATAGGGTTTTGGTTCACACGACCAATTGCGGCAAATGCTTGCCAAAAAGCCTTTGTAACTAATCGTGTAGGGGATTTTGGTCTATTATTAGGAATCCTAGGTTTTTATTTTATAACGGGTAGTTTCGAATTTCGGGATTTGTTCGAAATAACCAATAACTTGATTGCTAATGATGGAGTCAATTCCGAATTTTTGACTTTGTGTGCTTCCCTATTATTCGTCGGTGCAGTTGCGAAATCGGCACAATTCCCCCTTCATGTATGGTTACCCGATGCTATGGAAGGGCCTACTCCTATTTCAGCTCTTATCCACGCTGCTACTATGGTAGCAGCGGGAATTTTTCTTGTAGCTCGATTTCTTCCTCTTTTTATCACTCTACCTTACGTAATGAATTTGATTTCTTTGGTAGGTATAATAACAATACTATTCGGAGCCACTTTGGCTCTTGCTCAAAAAGATATTAAGAAAAGTTTAGCCTATTCTACAATGTCTCAATTGGGTTATACTATGTTAGCTTTAGGTATGGGATCTTATCGAGCTGCTTTATTTCATTTAATTACGCATGCCTATTCGAAAGCATTATTATTTTTAGGATCCGGATCTATTATTCACTCAATGGAAACCATTATTGGATATTCGCCAGATAAAAGTCAGAATATGGCTCTTATGGGAGGCTTAACAAAATATGTGCCAATTACAAAAACTACCTTTTTATTAGGTACACTTTCCATTTGCGGTATTCCACCTCTTGCTTGTTTTTGGTCCAAAGACATTATTCTTAATGATAGTTGGTTGTATTCACCCATTTTCGCGATAATAGCTTATTTCACAGCAGGATTAACTGCATTTTATATGTTTCGAATATATTTACTTACTTTTGAAGGGCATTTAAATGCCCATTTGCAAAATTTCAGTGGCAAACAAAATAGCTTGGGCTATTCAATCTCTATATGGGGCAAAGAAGGGTCAAAAGCGATAAAACAAAATTTTGTTTTATCATCAATCAATAATAAGGAAAGTGCTTTGCTTTTTTCAAAAAAAACGTATGCAATTGATGGTAATGTAAGAAAAAAATGCGATCCCTTATTACTCATTTTTCCAATAAAAAGCTTTCCCAGTACCCCCATGAATCAGATAATACTATGCTATTGCCACTTCTTGTATTGGTATTATTT
>QNQO01004351.1:0-28396 GCA_003290165.1 Berberis thunbergii | reverse complement strand
TATCGTTTGATTCCTTTGTACGGCTAATTTATTGACGTATCTATTGTTTCCACGCGAAAATTTGGAGTTTCTAAATTCATAATCATTATTGATCTTTCTTTGATTTTATTCATCAACCTTGGCCGTTAAGGCATTTAAGCTAGTTTGGAGTATGATTTGTTTCATTGTCCTTTGCTCGTTGTCAGCCTTTGTATTGGGGGTTTGGTGTGTTTGTCACTTTGTTTTTCTTAGCTTCATCCTCGTATGTTGTTAGTGGTTCGGGTTGAGCTTGCAATTGCTGATGAGGCCCTTTGACTTGTACGAATTGGTTGACGCAAACTTTTCCATGTTTTGTGCATTCGTGAAGTGTTTCGTCAGTACCCTTGAGGAGTTTGCTTAGTTTCTTCGAGTGTTCTACTTCCTTTAGCTATGAGGTGTGTGGCGTATATCAACTCTCTGGACAATTCTTTTGATCTTGTAGCTTGTCTGCTTTCTCCTTCGATGCTATATGTTTGTCTCTGTGGAAGTGCGACCGATCATTTGGGTTGTCTGGACTATTGCATGTAGTGGATCCTCATTCTCGAATGCTATTGGTCCGGTTGTTCGAGTTGCATCTACTCCCTGAGCTGTCGGTGGGAGAGTTGTCATGATCATTACTGGATTGAGGATCTATAGACTGCATTATGGTCTCCGATGACTTGTCGATCTTTTGTTAGGTCATGGTGAACCTTGTCACTGTGTTTTTTTGTTTTTTAGAAAAAGGAATCTCGTAATTCCCCAAGGACGGCGCGAAACTGATGAGTCCAAAAATCGTCCTCCTATTAGTCAAAACAACTGTTAGACTGTCAAGGAACACCTTTTTGGTAGCTGAAGGCACTCCGATGCTTAGTCCGTAATTTGGTTGGAAGAGTGATGTTAAATTGGACAAACTCACTTAAAGTTGCATACCTCTGTCGAATGTTCTTTTACCTTTTATAATGGTCGTGGTTAACTCTCTACGTGACTTAAGCATGTGAGGCTCAACGGGAATGAGATGTTTCCTGTAACAGTCTTCTTTATGGAAATGCGTTCAAGGAGGCGTAACTCCGGTTCACAGCTCTTTCGGTTGCAACATTCTTCTTTTTTATAAGAGAAATCATGTCGGACTAGATCGACATTTGATACAATTTGGACCTGGATTCAAGCCTTGTTTATGTCTCGCTTAGTGGGCGGGCTCATTTAGGCCTCTGTAGTTGGCTTTATTCTTCTTGGACTTTTATGAGTTGCATAATAGGTTGTTCGTTGTATCCTCGGTGATGGGTATTTGTGCCACTTCTATGGCCATGATGGTCAGTCTATTTTTGATGTTATTATCAGGTATGATGGGTCGGATTGACACAATGAGAAGGGGTTAAACTTTGATAAAACTGTACAAACAACGAATTAATGGTCAGTGATTTTGAAGGCTACAAGGCTGATTTTTGAGATTTTGGGTTTGGTTTGAATTTTTTGTTTTTTGTTATTTTATTTTATGGAGATGGTGGGAAAGTTGAAATGATGGTTTGAAAATTAAGGTGTGATGCGCGAAAAATGATGAAACACGATGAAACTATGGAGATAATTAAATCAGTGTTAAATGCAATCATATTTGCTCAATATTAATGGATAAATTAGAATTGAACAATGGAGGAAGAAGAAAGTCATTTTATTGTCAATAAATAGATTATGCTTAAATAGGTATAAGATTTAGCAGTGTTCTAAAAATCGGCTTGGGCGGCCGCCTAGGCACTAGAAGGTGGAAAACCGCCCAGATTAATGGCTTGGCGGGCAGTCTGGGCGGTTCTGGCTGTCTGGGAGGTTCTGGGCAGTCTGGGCGGGTCTGGGTGGGATCTAGGCGGGTCTAGGCGGGTCTAGTCGGCCTAGGCGGCTTAGGCGGGGTCTAGGCGGTCTGGGCGATTTTTTTTATATTTTATTTTTTAAATAAGGCTGATTGTGTTCTTATTTTATTTTCTTTCCTATTTTTTAGAAATTAAACTATTTAATTATTTTTTATTCAGTATATGTCTAAATATAGCAAAGGATGATTACTTAATGGAATTCTCAAAGGATCTGCCAGTACCAATTTTACTAATGTAGATTTTATCAAAAATAAATGAAGGTTGTTTCATGCAATTTGAAGAAAAAATAAAAGATTACACAAATTCAAATTTATATAAAGTACCCATCATGACCAACTTTAGTCATTTGGTTTTAATAAATTTTGTTCACGATTGTTAATTTTTCATGTTTTTAAATTTTGCATATGTATATTGGGCATAAAATTGGATGTAATTGATAGGTATTATGCTTAACTTTTATAAATTATTAAAGTTATAATACAAACTTAAGACTGCCTAGGCCCTGAGCGCTAGGCACCTGCTCGCCGCCCGCCCAGCGACGAGCGATTTTTAGAACACTGAGATTTAGTTAGGAGGTATAAACCCTAACCATAGTTCTATGTGGTGCCCATAGATTAATATGGCCATCCAACATATACATAACACTCTCCTTGGATTGCCCATCAGTCTGCCTCATTAAAATATCGCCAAGGAAAAACCCAGTGGAAAAAACTAAAGCTAAGGAAAAAAAAATTACAACATTCTTCAGGAAATATGATGGGTGCGCATAATGTTGCATTGTCAAAACATTAATAGGAAAACTCAGTGGGATAAACCTAATCGAATGGAAAGAGCACAGTGTGCTAAAATCCACTACTGCATACTTCAGGAAGTTCCCCTTCAGTACAATTAATTTAATTAGTTTAATGATTAAGCCGACACATTTCGATTTTGTACATTATTTTTTTGAAGAGTTGACTTAAGCAATGCTTTAGTAAAGAGATAGCAGGTTATTACTAGATTGAACTTGTTCAATTTCAACCTCACGATTTCTGTTGAAGTTCATGTCGGTAGAAAAGCTTTGGTAAAATGTGTTTGGTTCGATCTTTTTAGATGAACCCTTCTTTCATATGAGCAATACATGTTGCATTGTTTATTGATTGTAATAGGCCCATTCATGATAGGAGTGAGTTGACGACCACTCCTTGTATGCTTGACTAGTGATCTTAGCCAAACACATTTTTGACTTGCTTCATCTAGTGTAATGATAAATCTCAAATATTACTGCAGGTGCACAGTTGTCTTATTGAGTTAGAAATTGGTAAGTAAGGCTCGAATCCCATAAAGCGAGCTTGAAAGAAGTCAGAAAATTTGTTCTAAAATCAACTGAAAATAATTAACCTAGTAAAATAAAGAAATTTGTGATGTAAAGAAAGAATAAAATGAAAATGCATGAAATAAAATGCAAAAGTAAAAGAGAGATTAATAGTGAGTTTAGGTGATTCAGGCAATTTTCTTTGGAACATAGGTATTTCTATCCTATTTTTTCGTTGTTGTTTGTTAGCCATAGGATCCGCACGATAAGGGATCAGGGCCGTTTAGTTTAAGTTTTCAACCCCCTCCTTAGGGCGGTGCAACCAGCCGTAAATGGAGGAGAGGCTTCGACTGAGCATGGGGGAGGCTAGGTTGAAGCATTTGAAGCCCGCACTCACCTTTGTTCAAGCACTAGGTGTTGTCAAAATACTACTTTTGATAGTACTCGATGGAAGGTACGAATTTTCATAAAGATGGCTTCCTCGTTTTATTTCTCACCATCTTTGATGCGATTAGGGATGAATCTTACTTGGAGAAGTCTGTGATTGTTCTGAAATTCTCGAGTTTCCGAACTTTATTAGAGGCCATAAGAGACACTATTTGTATATCATGGGATATTAATGGTGACTTTACCGTGGGTGTTTTGGGATCCTAAACATGTGATTGCGCGAGGTCAATCGGAAGAAGAGGTGAAGAAATTTTTATCTCGTGACTCCTATCTTATTCGGGGAATGCAATTCAAAGCCTTCTGATGGCATCGAGGTTTCAGTTTGCATGTCCGATCTGGTTTGCGCACCTCTTTGGGTGGATTTACCGGAGTTACCAATTCAATATTTCTATATTATGATACTAAAGGCCTTTCGTGATTATTTCGGCACTTTCTTGCACTTGGATGACAACATGAGATATTTTACTAGGCCGAAGGCAACTAGGATTTGTGAGGAGGTTCTTTTTCGTCCTCTTTCGATTAAGATTTGGATTGACAAATTGAAAAGCAATGGGTTTTAGCAAAAAAATGATCTTTCATGGCTTTAAGTACTGTGATTATTGTGTTTTAATTGGCCATGATGTTTTGGTATGTAGGAAAAAAAATTAGCGGGGAATTATAAAAGGAGCGAGTGGAGAAAAAGGTGAAACTGAATGAAGGAAAATGCTTGAAACATGTTTATAGACTTGTTCGAAAGGAGTCCGGATAAGGTGAACATGGTGTTGGGCCAAGTGGGGGCGAACAACTCACAGGGAGAGGAGCTTTTGAGCGTGCGAGTAGTTAAGAATAAAAGGTGCAGACTTAAGGGGAACCCATTAAGGTCAGGCTTATTAAATTAAAATTAAATCTATTCAATGTGTTAGCGGCAGAGGATGATTGATGGTGAAGATCATGTTGTTTCAAGATATGGGACTAGTGGGAAATTTTGGTTGAGCTAAAAGGGAAGGTACAGACGATAACCAAAGTGCTTTTTGTGCAGGACTGCCAAGATGTTGGTTATACTACTAGTGCAATAGAAGCAACTTTGGAGCAAAGGATGATGGTTTTGTAGTCGGAGTTTCCAAAGATAGAAAGGTGTGACACTGTGAATGGGAGTGCTACTTGTAAAAAGTTTAACATTGACAATACCAAAAGCGTTGGACCTTTTGCTGTGCACGATACCCTACAATGTCATTTTAGTTGAAGATGTTGTTTCGGTTGAACATGGTCAGGTTGGTGTCGATCAGAGGAAGCAATAGATTTATTATTAGGCAACTTTTAAGGCTTGAACTTGGCCTTAATGGGCAATTTTGTGTCGGTTTACGATAAAACGTTTAATTCCTATAAGACACAAAAAAATGCATATAATGAGATATTATTATTTTATAACTGAACATAACATTTGTATGTTTAGGTCATAAAATGTCACATTTATATGCTTGTCATGCAATGATTTTGGCATGGTTGGAGAAAGTAGCCATTAATGTTTGTTTGCAGATCGCTAAGAAATTGTTGCATTTCAATATAAATATATAACCTGTGTGTAAGCAACCCTTATGAGGGTCAGACAAATAACCTAAATCCGTGTACCCAACTTAAATGAGGGCAATCAGAAGAATAAAATAAAACTCATGTCAGTGGTCCCGCGAAGGTATCTGAATATGTGTTCCATTTCATTATAATGCCTACAAGTAGGGCCGGAGCTAAATCTTGAAAATAAGCTATACAAAATCTATGTTTGATCAGGTGCACTGTGTTAAGTATAATAACGCACCAATAACACTCAAGTACTTCTAGACCAAGAATATCCTCATTTTCTTCTCTAGGTCGTTATGAATCTTTATGGACATCAAACAAATGAACGACCGAGCGGGTAGTAAGTGGATGGGATTTTTCCCTGTTGAAACACAACAAGAATTTTTTTATTATACCTTGATTGTGGTCGATCTGCAGGCTAAGACAAAGTTTTGTTTTTCCCTAGTCTTTCATCTCAAATTATAATAATGTTTATATCATCTACATATACTGCAACAATGAAAAATCCTTTCAAAAAAATTCCTTATGAAGATACATGAGCATATGGGATTATATTTATATTCTTTTGCAGACACTAAAGCCATTGTACCACAATTTTCATGTTTGTGCTGAGTTTGGAATTTTTCAAATTGATATGTACTTAGGTCACAGTGAAATATATATTATCTAAATAGTTGGGGTTGTAATGTCTAAATGGGACTCAAATAGCCAATTAAATCCCAACTTATGGAAAATGGGATATGATAATTAAATAAGCCCAATATTCAATTAAGGTCCAATAGTTGTGGCATCATGGTAGTTATTGCCACCAAGTTAGTTATCGTCTTATTAGCCATGTGTTTCAATAAGTTTTTAATGTAACCAAAAGTTGTGGGTGAATGTGAGTCCATGAGAATGTATGTAGGTAGTTGTAAGATTTGAATGTAAATGTAGTTATCTTGACCACCTTGGATTTATTAATAGAATCCTAACAACAATGTACAATTTAGGACACCTTTATCAAGTACAAATTGGAAACGATTTATTTTTTGTCTTATTCAATTCTATAATTCTTGTCATGTACAATTCTGCAATTTAATTTAAAGGTTTACATTTACTATCCTTTATTATTTCTGCACTTTATTTTTATATGCTATTATATTTTGTTTTTTGTTCATTGTTTTTATTTCCTTCAAGTTTCAAGCATTTTAAATGTGCATTAAAAATCTTCTTAATTGAGGCATTATAACTCATTGTCTTCTTATGTGAGAAGTCAAATACTTATTGGAAGTCTGCTTACACGAATTTTTGTTGTGATCTCATTTTCATCCAAACACTTTCGAATTGTTTTATGTCATACAGTTTATAGACTACATATTTTTCTTGACTTTGCTTCAAGCAAAGCAAATCTTAATGGAATTTCATGTAAATATCCGCATCTATATCACCATATAAGTATGCAATTGCTACATCCATAATCTCAAATCTAGCTTTTCAGAAACTGTGAGACTTATTAAATAATTAAATGTAGTTATACCTATAACAAGAGAGTACTTATTCTCATAATTAATCCCATACTTCTGCAGGAACCCTTGTGCCACAAGTAGTGTTTAATACATTACAATTTTATTTTTCTCAATCATTTTTCTTACAATATCCATGTAAAACCAATAGGTTTACATCCTTTGGGTTTTGCACTATAGGTCCAAATAATCTACGTTTCTAAAAAAAGTTAAAAAATTATGCCTGGATGACATATTCCATTTTGGCTAATCATTTATTTGTCAACATTCACTTATACTATGTATAACTATTTCATCATCATTGTCATTTGATATTTCAGTAGCTACTACATAAGTGAGTATGCCATCGATGACTTTTTTTTCGATGCCACATTTCTTTTATGTATAGAAAATTGAGATTTCATCGGTACTAGGTGTTTTTGCCTTTTCGATGGCATCTTCAAGGACATTCATGGTCACTCCATGGAGAAACTTTTTTGGAATTTTTATGAAAGTGGGTATTTGATAAATAACCACTTTTGAAGTATTATGTGCAGACTCTTCAGAAGTTTTAGGGCATCATTTTCATTCACTTTATGTTTTCAAGGAAATAAGTCTGTGAACCTAAAGTCTACCACACTTTTGGCGTGCAACATATTCATTTTCATATATCAATTTTGTCCTTCAAGGACACAAATTTTAGCAAGGGCATTTATAGTTGGTATATGTGACTTCGTTACCTTATATGCATCATTAAACGAGCAAGGTAATTGATTTGCAATTTATTGTAGGTACAATAATTTATGCATCTCATGATAACATTGGGAAGTTTTAGGATCTGGATGAGAAAGAGTGTAAGTGTTCCACGATAATCATGTAGTACTTCACGAACAAAATGTTCTTTAGGAACTTTATCGACTTGTTCGTCTCCCCCTAAGACAGTGAAATGTCTCATCGAATTGACAATTTACACACATGGTTGTGAAAACATCACTAGTTAATGGCTTCCGATACCGAGTGATGGACGGGGAATCAAAGCCAAGATATATTCTTAAACATCGTTAGGGACCCATTTTAGTATGTTTCAAAGGTGGTATGCATAACCAAATTTTCCTATATGAGATATGTTGGGTTAACAACCTGTTACAAGCTATAATGGTTAATACTTATGATAGGAAGTGGGCCTCAGTCTAATTAAAGTTGCGACGTGCAAATCGCATGTTCTCGAGTACTAATAGGTAGTCTAGATTGCATGACTAATGGTTTAACAACAAGCTGGAAATGTTTAATCAAAGTTTATGCTAACTATTTTGTATGTACATGAGACAGGATGTTAAACATCAATACCTAATGAAGAACAGTAATCATCAAAATTTTATTAGGTAAATTGTGATACCCATACTTTTTCAATGAGGGGTATATATATTTTCCACATGGAGTTTCAACTTATTATTTCTAACTTATTGTTAAAATAATATAGGTATACTCATGCAGCAGGTACGTGTCTATGCATGTTTGATGTGTGGCTTTGTATGATGTGAAATTTTTCTATGAGTATAAGATTTGAATAATTTCTCATCTGAAAAATGTATTTCTAAAACCTAATTTCGTTTGCCAGGTTGTACAATTTTTCTTTCAAAATTCGCATGACTCTCTTACCTTACGAATCACAGGACGAGATTGTTTTGAAGTGTGTATATTGTAATACCTGCATAATTAAATAAATATAAAGAGTACTTATTTATTAATTTGTGATATGTACTAAAATTTTCTATAATGTTTACAAGATTGTTTTGTTTGCAGCTGCGAAATAGAATAAAATGCAGGGTTAGTTTATAAATTTGTATTATTATTATTATTATTATTATTATTATTATTATTATTATTATTATTATTATTATTATTATTATTATTTTGAAAGGCAAGCGTGGGGGTTTATATAGGCTCCCCAGACCACTAAAAAAATAAAAAGGAAAAGAGATTTGTTACATTCGAGAGTATTTCCCACCTCTAGCATCATCAAATACTATCTTCTTGATGTTTTCAGCAAAAGAGCTTGGAATGATCTCCACAAACTCATGATTGGGAAGGAACTTAGCCTGGTTTGTTGCCCTCACCGCGTGCATCACCCTGCATCCCATAAACTTCTTCATGTCCTCCCTAATACGCCTAACAATATGAAGTGCTTCCCATGGAGGAGCTTTAGTGGTAGTTATATACTTAAACGCATTGCTTGAGTCCATACTGAGCTCCACTCTCTGGAAGCCATGGCTATGGGCTAGCTAGATGCCCATCTCAATCCCCTGTAGCTCGTGCAAAATTATTGTTTGTGCTCTTTGAGATCCTACTGTAGCTGCCAACACCAATCCTTCATGGTCCCTGATCAAAGCACCATAGCCCCCCTAGCCCTTGTTAGAGAACCATCCATATTAACTTTTACCCATCCTTGTTCAGGCTGCTTCCATGCATGCCAAGTGCTAGTGCACATATGGAACTGAGCACCAATTTTCCATTTGTCAAATAGGCCTCTATTGTCAGCATTGTCTTCTACTTGAAGATCCAGTACTAAAGCTCGTAATCTGACATCTTCAATGACCTTTGAAACTAGTTCAATTGCTCATGTGAACTTGGCCTGGAAAACTCTACAATTCCTCTTTGTCCGTAAGTGGTAAATGGTTGCATTCAAAGCTAGTTTTTTTTATCACAGTACTTGGTGATTTACCAGTGTACTTCATCTCACACCATTTCCATTCTGCTATCCAATCGATAGGCTGATGCCTATATCCAAGATGTGTGACCATACAAAACTTGAATACCTACACTTGAAGAATAGGTGCTCTTTGTATTCTGGTTCATCACTACAAAGGGAGCACATTGAACTAGTTATGACTCTCCATTTCTTTAGCTTATCTTGGGTCTTGAGGGGCTTATGCAAAACAAGCTAGAAAATGAAGCTATGTCTAGGAATCCTTCCTGTGAACCACACCAATTTGGACCAGGAAACCTGTTGTGATCTCTGTCTCATTGAGTGGTAAGCACTTTTACTGGAGAACTCTCCTTACTGACCTCCCATCCAAACTACTTCATCTTTATACTCACTGTCAATTTCCACCAAGCTAAGTTCTTCACAAATATTACCATATCTATTCTTCAATTCAGTCTTGTGTTCCATCTATTATCTATGATAAGAGCACTAACTTTGGCATTGTGATGAAGCATTGAATGGTATGTGAAATGCTGAGGGAATTTATTAATAAGTATACCCAATGGGTGCCATGGATCTTTCCATAAATGAGTTCCCTTCCCATCTCCAATTGAGTGTACTATCAGCGTGCTAGCCTGCACTTTGGCCTTGAGAATATTGCACCAACACCAAGATGATTCACTTGGAATGTCCATGATCCAGAAATGCTTGTCTTTGATTAGGGTTGCTTTGGTCTACTTTACCCATAGATTTTCCTTACTAGAAACGATATTCCAGACATGGCGCATCATTGCAGCTTTGTTTGAAGTTTCAATACACCTAATACCCAAGCCTCCTTCATTATAAGGTCTACAAACTCGTTTCTAGTTCACCATATGAGTCTTTATGTATACATCAAATGCTGACCACAAGAAATTCCTCATGATTCCTATAATAACATATCTAACACTTGAAGGGAGCATGAACCAAAAAGTCTAGTACACATGTAGGCTATTCAATATGGCTTTAATAAGAGTAACTCTTCCTGCATATGACAGGGTCCTGTTCTTCCAAGATATGACCTTTTTGCATATTCTGTCAACTAATGGAAGGCATTGGTTATAGTCCATACGGGAAGTTATCAAGGGCAGTCCTAGATACTTAACAGGTAGCACCTCGAGATTAAATTCTAGGCACCTAGTAATCAGCATTAGCTTCTCACTAGGTACCCCCACCGCAAACAAGTTGCTTTTGAACAATTTATAGCAAGTCCCATGCTTGCTTTGAACATGCTCAAACCACTAGAGAGCGCCTTTGCAGACTTAATACTCCCATCAAAGAAAGCAATAAAGTCATCAGCAAAACATAAGTGGGTGATCTGTGGGTTACTACACTTTTGATGCAGAATGTAGTCTCCTTCATCCACCCTATTTTTCAGTATTAGGTGCAAGAGTTCCATAACAATAACAAATAAGTATGGCGGCATTGGACACCCTTGTCGTATTCCTCTTTTGGCCCTTATAAAACCTTTAGGAGAACCATTGATAGAGATGGAGAACCTAGGGGGTCCTAATGTAGGCCTTCACTCATTCAATGTACTGCTCTGGGAATTGCATCTTCCTCATGACAAGCTCTAATGCTTCCCATCTAACCATATCATAGGCCTTTCTAAGATCAATTTTGGCAGCACATCTAGGAGCTCCCTAGTTTCTATTATAACTTATGACCAATTCATGAGCCAACATCACATTGTCATGAATATATCTCCCGCTTATGAAGTCTGATTGATCCAAGCTAACCAGTATGTGAACTACTTTCTTCATTCTATTTGTTAAAATTTTAGTAATGCATTTGTATAGCACATTGCAACAAGAGATTGGTCTGAAATCACCCAGATAAGATGCATTAGAAACCTTAGGAATTAAAGTAATGTATGTTGCATTTACCTCCCCCAGTAGCTTCTTGTTTCTAAAAAAAATCTTGATCGCCTTTGAAAAATCATCCCTTATAATCCTCCAACTTGATTTGAAGAATAATGATAAGAAGCCATCCGGGCCCGGGGCCTTGTCTGAGCCAATTGCAGACAAAGCTTCTGTGATTTCATTCTTGCTCACTTCCTGGGTCAGCTCCATAGTTTCGACCACAATAAGTGTTCTTTCAGCTTGCAAACTATCAATAATTGTTGTGTCATAGTCTTCCTGGTCCCCAACAAACACATCATCAAAATGTTTGATGCATTCTTGCACAATCTCTTTCATATCTTCCAGTTTCTCATTGTGAGAGTTATAGATTGACAAATTTTTGTTCTTTGACTTCCTTTCCTGTAGGTAGTGATGAAAATAAGTGACATTTTCATCACCTGAGTGCATGTGTTTTGCTTTTACTTTTTGCACTACCTCTTATTCTGCATTATGGGCTGCTAGTGCAAATTGTTTCACTGCTTCTTTTTCTGTCTCAGCCAGGCTAGAATTTAGGGGGTTCAATTGAAGTGAACTCTATGTGAACTCCATGAATTGTTTAGCAATAGTTACTCCATTACTAGCATTGATAAAGTTGTTTCTTCTCCATACTGTCAACTGAGCTTTCACTCGTTTTAGTTTCTGAACAAAACAATAAGTCGCATTACCAATCATTGGTTGGGCCCAAGTATCTTGAACCACCTCCATATAGCCCTTCTCATGCACCCAAAAATTGAAGAACTTATATGGAATTGGACCATGGTTTGTATGTTCATAAATGGTCAAGATGATTGGTGAGTGGTTTGATACTCTAGGGTTTAGGAAATTAACTTCAGAATTTGGCATATCAAGAAGCCATTCCTAGTTAATCATTGCCCTGTCTAATTTGCACATAATTCTATTGTCCCCACTCTGTTTATTACTCCATGTTAAGAAACACCCTTGTACTGACAATCAAACAAGCCTGAATTTAATGCGCACTCTGCAAAGTCCATAAACTGCCCTGGACGTATCTCCTCTCCACCCACTCTTTCCTTGGAATTCATGATCGAGTTGAAATCTCCCAGCACTAACCATGGGAGTTTGTTGTTTCTCGAGAAATCTTCAAGTTCTAGCCATATTCTCTTCTTGGAGTTGTTATAACTACTCCCATATACAAATGTTAGAATGCAAGTATATCCATTAGGCCATATATACTTCAAGCATATTGCCTGATCAGACCTAGAAACAATACTTATGTTCACCACTTGAGGATCCCAAATGACCCAAATCCTACCTCCTTGGATTATGTCAGTTCCTTCTGAATTTTCTCATTCTTTTCATTACTCACTTTTGTTTCAACCAAATCCATAATGCTGATGTTCTGCTTGTGTATAAGTTTCCTAACTTCACTCTGCTTTAAGGGGTCATTTAGGCCCCTAACATTCCAACAAGTTGTTCTCTAATCATCTAAACAGTCTCGGTTTTGTTCCCCTCCCCCAATTGGGTTAGCCCCTTCTTTTCTTGTGAAAGACCTAGGCGCTCTAATAGTAAGAGTCTTCCTGGCTAGTACATTCTCAGGCCCTTGCTCTTGTCTCTGCAGCACCTCAAAAGGTTTGTTTTTACTTCGTAGGTTATGGGTTTTGGTCCGAGTCTGTTGTTGCTTGTTGCCTCATTTATGCTGTTTTGAGGTGCTAGTGTTTGTAGTGTCCATATTTTTGTTTATACCTCCCTGTGAAGGCCTCAATGTTGTTTCCTTCCTGTGCCCTGTTTATCTCACAATGCTAGGTGCATTGTGTTCCTTGTGATCAAGCTTGGGTGATGGGATATCCACTACTGATAATTGCATCTCAGTTGACAAGTCATTGTGATTCCCATTTTGTACCTCATGTTGTATCTCAATCACTGACTCACTTTGCATTCCAGCTTGTATCTCATTCTGCCTTACATCCTTAGCACTCAGCTTGTCAGTCATCATCTCATTGCCATGTTGTACCTCCATTGGACTCTCAATTAGTTGTTCTCTAGGCTTTTCTTGCGTGTCTGATGTAAGTTTATAGGATCAGCATTGTGTGTCTCATCCTGCTTGTTAGTAGCATTTCGCCTGCTTTGCACTGTTGTCCAACCTTCTTGCGTATCTTCTGGTACTTGTTTTCCCTGAATCTCTTTCCAGTACCTAGCTGTTGGAGTTGATGTTTTTTTTTGTTTTGGGCACTTGGCATAATTATGACCAAATCTTACACAATGCTTGCACCTCTCCGGCTTCCAGGAATATTCAACTTCTACTCTAGAGGTCCTCCCGTCATCTGATATAACTTGGATCTACTGTTTGAACTAATCTCCACACACACTCTTGTAAAAGATAGTCTGGCTGCTTTGTCAAGCATTAGGGGAACCCCTATTGCACTGGCAATAGACTGCAGACCTTCTGGACTCCAAAGAAATAGTGGAACCCTTCTCAGGTTGACCCAGACAGGTACTAAACTAAGCACATCCATATCCTCTTCCATATATGGTTGCCATGGCCTAATACGGAACAACTTGCTAGCAATGTGTACAGGTCCCATTTCTAGAGCTTGTGTCTTATCTGTTTCATTAAGGAACTTGAAGACAAACGCTTTGTCACCATATACAAACATCTCGAAGCCATTCTTTAGTCCCCAGATGTGCTTCAAACTGTCATAGCAAATCCATAGGAGAGCCTCCTTCCAACAAAGTTTCCGATGATATATTGTTCACATTCGCTCATTCCTTTGGTATGGTCTGCAACCTTGATCTGCACAACAGTTTTACCATCAACCATGGACGATGGTACATAGGACAACCTAGTTGTTCCATGTTCTCTTCGATTGGCAAACAATCTTGCCCAACTTACATTTTTTTTCCAGTATTGTTGTTGGTTGTGGCTGTTGGTGCTGCATGGTTTCCTACTGTAACAGTAGGCGCATCTAAGATCATTAAAGGTCTGTCATTACCTGATTCAGCATTATCCATGTTCTTGTTTCCAGGGTCATGGCTAGGTTCTCGTTCAGCAAGCCCCTTTTCAGTCTCAGATGCTTCTCCACGAGGGGCAATGGAGGCGCTTGGATCCTGTGCACTAACCATAATCATCCTGTCTCAATCAAACCTACAAGCATCTTCAACATTCACGTTCAAACTTGATTGCCTAGCACAAACCCTAATCGCCTAGTCCTTCCTTCCCCTCCTCCGGGAAGAAGAATTCTTGTAAGTTACTGTTGATAAAAGTCCTCTTAATTCTATATAAGGCTCTCTGAAAGTCGGAGTTCCTTAAACAATATCTCTGGCATTTGTGCTAGATTCAATTATTCTTGTATTATTTTTTATATTGGGCTTGGGATAGGGCTCGGACTCATGTTCATATTTTTGGAGCTATGGTTGCATTAGGTTTAACTTGAGTAGGTTTTTTCTAAATAAAGGGAGGGAGATCATTGAGTGAGAGAAGGGGCAATATAATTTGTTGAAGTGGTGTGGTGGTCAAAGTGTGTTGCATGGTAGGATTGAATTTGGTAATGGGTGCTTTGGAGGGATTTTTATATTCTTTGATGTGAAACTAATGTACCATGTGTGTGAAAGATAAGATCCAATAAACTTTGTTTTTATTGAAATTGGAATGATGGGTGGATTGGATGAGTGTAACTTAAAATTAGGTTGGTGCTTTCCTTTTATTTATTGAGGAAAACAAAAAGGTATTCAATTGTTTATTAAAATATAAATGTAGTTCGTTTCTCCTTTTTATAGTGTTTTATATGCTATGATGGTTTGGCCAATGAGATGAGATAATATTGACTATTGAGTTCACTGTAGTGATTTGTACTAAATAGAAAAAGACAAAAGTAGCAGAGAAAGATAATAATAATAATAATAATAATAATAATAATAATAATAATAATAATAATAATAATAATAATAATAATAATAATAATTGATGATACATAAAACGGTCATACCCCTGAGCCGTACACGTGTCATGATGATCTAGAGAAATTAAGAGTACCAGCATCAGCCCAACATTGATCTGGACCAAGCGGTTCTAAGCCCGCCCAATTTAGTCCGCTAGACGGACCCGAACTCTCACAACATCCTAAGCCCACACGTCTCACAGTTATCCTCAATACCCGTAAGTTCTACTAAGGCAAGTATCTCGAGGATCAACTTCGGACGGGCAACTACAGGACTCCTTGCGCTATAAATAAGACATGAGGTTGGTAAGCTAAGGTACGCTACAAATTTCCTGTTACGACATTACACCTTCCTCAGATCCCTATCTGACTTTAGCATTGGAGTGTCATCGGCCACCACAACGGTGGTCTGTGGCTCATGTGCATTACTTGTGCAAATCAGTAGGTCAGCGAGATTAGGTCAAAGCATGGCGTGAAAATCGACTGCATCAGTTTGGCGTCGTCCGTGGGGACGATAGAGTTCTTAACTTTTCATTAGTGTCGTCTCCTTTTGAAACCCAGAGAGATGGTGACCACTAGGTCATGCAACAACCGAGAACATGGGGACACATCAAATGCTCTGGTTGGCGCAGCACCGCCGCTTTCAGCGGCTTTGGTCATACACGGGCTACAGACTCACACCCTCGTGCCGACGACAGCAACAACGAACCCCCTAATCAATAGGCTGACATCTCAAATATAGTAGATAACTAAGGAGTTAGAGGCTTTCAAATGACAAAATCCACCACCTGCCAATGGAGACCAAGAGCATCACCGGCCTCCGTCTCTGTAAGATGGTAGGGAGCAAGTACAAGAAAGCCAAGCCCCTATTAGTTCTCACTGGACTAGAAAAGGTTGCGTGGCTAACAATGAGCCCGTCATCAGGGCAGAGAAACTCGACCCTCAGAACCTCCTCCGCAGAGGGGCGCACACCCCAGATGTACTGGACCGCCTCTCCGTTCTGCAATTTGTGGATTGTTTCATGAATGAAGCTCTTCCATGGAAGATCACTCCCTCGAAGCTCGACTCCTACGACAGAACCACTTATCCTTTTGACCACTTGCGCCATTACCAACACGCAATGACCCTCAAAGAAGGATCTGAGTCTGTCATGTGCAGAACTTTTCCACTAGTCTTAAAAGCTCAGCACTGACATGGTTCCACAGGTTTTTGCCGAGGTCGATGGACTCCTTCAAAACATTGGCAAAGAAGTTCCTTACACGTTTCGTAGGGAGCAAGCATTTTTGAAAAGGCCTACATTACATATTCTCTCTAAAGTAGAAGTCCCACGAGACTTTCAGAAAATATGTCAATCGCTTCAACAATGAGCCGACTCTCATCGACGGATGTCTCGACCACACAGCCGTGACAGCCTTCACTGCGAGCCTCAAGGAAGGAAAGCTCTACGAAGACCTCACCTTAGAGCCCTATCTGGACATGACATAGCTCCTCAAGAGTGTTCACAAGCATATTACCTTGGAGGAGTTGAGAATCGTGAAGAGGGAAATTGAAGGCGAGAAGAATACCTCTGCTCCCAAGGACAAAATGAGGGAAACAAACGCGAGAACGGGGAATGGAGCAAGAGGAATTGCAATGACAATAGGTCAAACCCTAGTCGGTCCAGGTCGGAGAAATCATCCAACTACGATGGATCCAGAGCTGTGACACCCCTAGATGCTAACCTGTCAGACGTGCTAAACTCCATGAAAAATGGGAGAATCTGAAATGGCCCCCGAAGCAACGTGGAGACCCCTCCAAGTGTGACAACGATAAGTACTACACGTACCACAAGGAGGGTGCCCACGATACCAATGACTGCAAGAGTTTGAGGTTTGAGGTTGAGTACTGAATCTGTAGAGGCAAACTGAAAGAATTCCTGAACTCTGATAAGTGACCATAACAAACCAGGGACAGGGGGAATCAATTAAAGAAATAACAAAGAAGACTCCAGGGATAATATATGTCCTTCATGGAGTCAAACCGAATGAAGACCAGTCGTACAAGTCCCACAAGCAGACCCTATTGGAGATGCGGACACAACCTGCAGACGGGGACATATACATCTGCTACTCACGGGTACAAAACCCCATTCCCACATTGACCTTTATGGACAAAGACCTCACAGGAGTCTAAGCGCCGCACAACGACGCCTTAGTCATCTCGGTCTCCATCGCAAGGTGGCAGGTAAAAAGAGCTCTGGTGGGCACAAGAAGCTCACTCAACATCTTGTTCTACAAAACGTTCCGCAATATGGACCTCAAGGAGAGAAATTTGATGTCTTCAGACTACCCGCTGATT
Source organism: Berberis thunbergii (assembly GCA_003290165.1). Taxonomy (NCBI): domain Eukaryota; kingdom Viridiplantae; phylum Streptophyta; class Magnoliopsida; order Ranunculales; family Berberidaceae; genus Berberis; species Berberis thunbergii. Next base: position 10,887 of record QNQO01004351.1, on the reverse strand, counting down.
GGATACAGCAAAGAGAAATGTTTTCCGATTGAAAGATAAGGTTGGGAACAGTGGCAGGAGATCCGCAGCTAAGAATGGTCATGTTTCTGGACTTCATTGTCGTAGATGCACTGTCGACCTACAACCTTATCTTGGGAAGACCATAGCTCTACCAGATGGAGGCAGTAGTCTCCACCCTTCACCAGTTTCAGTCTTCTTATAATGGCCAAGATCCCACACGGGATGTTATTCCTTCATTAGCGCCAATAGTTCCAATCTGCCATGAACAACCCAACATAACTCGCATTTGCCTTGTTCTTGAAGAAGTTCGTTCTCTCGCACCTTCGCATCAACTAGTTCACGCTCCAATAGCTCCAACTTACTAGTCAGCGCGTCGACCTGAAACTACTCTGTGGCCAGGCTGCTCTTCACAGCACTAAGCTCATGCCACTCCAATTCGAGGTGGTCATCGGCCTTCCTCGCCTCTCAAGCGTAGAACTTAACATCAGATTCTAACTGATGCTTCTGAGCAGCCCAGTCGGCTTTCTTCGAAGCATTCTCTTTAGCAAGAGACCACAGTTTAGAACGTGCCTTAGCCGCAGCTTCCTACGCAACCTCTACGTCTCGGCGGGTCCGGTCCATCTCCTATTTGAGTCTATCTCTCTCGGACACCACCTCTAACAAATCATGCTCAAGGACCTCAAGATGAGCCCCTTGAGTCTCAAGGAACCACGGTTGACTGATCCAACCTTTTTTTCCTCAACATGATTTTGTAGCCAATCAATTTCATAAAGCGCATCAGAATATAATGCCTACATATGCAAGAAAGACATGCTCCAAGGTGTATACCCTCTCGTGAACCGCCTTGACTTTCGTCCCAGCAACGGTCGCGTGGCTCAAGTAAGACATTCCCAGCATAAGGTACTTCAAGCCCTTGTTCATACACCATTCTAGCGAATCCTTCTCTGGTTTTGGAGCGCAATCCATCATTCGGCTGTGACGCCTGCTTATATGTTTCCTCAGAGCATACTCTACATCCACCTCTTGGTGCTAGACCTGTGAACTCATCTTTATCAAGTCCGGTGCAAACAGGTTTATCCGTGCATCCAGATGAAGGTTTCTTGGATAAGGAATTACGCCAACACCACCCTTCACGGTTGTCGTTGTCCTCAGGCTCTCCTCTGTGGTTTTTCCTTTGTCATGAACAGCCGACCCTTTGGTACGAGACGGGTCGCCGGGATCCGGAGGAAGATGAGGAATTGAATCATCCAAAAGACCCTCCAACACTTCTAGCTATGGCCTGGAACGAGGTAGTGAATAATGCGAACTATAGGGAATCTTACCCCAGACACCACAACCACTATCAAAAAGCATACCAGTGGGACGATCAGATTTCACAACCTCAGACGGGTCTTCATAGAAGCCTTCTGTCGGAACAGCCTCGCGTGAATCAACAACAGCAAAAGCCATCATTGCGACCCTCACAAGACGGTCATTCAAAACTTCGGCCTACCCATCACTGAGATTCAGCCTGTCTACAACCCATGCAAACCGCAGGTAATCTTTTTCCAAGCCAGACACACCCATCTTCGCCCCGCCGGGTTAAGCAGACTTGCATTTTTCTCTAACTGAAGCGGGTCGTGCTGAAGGTAACCCTGTTCTAAGACGAGGCCTCTTCATCACAAAAGAGGCATTCATTTCAGACAACTCTTCCACGACATACAGAATAGGAGCTTTGGCCCCAGCAACCTTCATTTTCCTTGAAGGGGGTCCTTCCAACTTAATTTGCGATAATCGGTACAAAGTGGGGGCAACGTGTCAGTTGTCCCACATCCCACTACAGATGAAATAGGAAACTCTTATGACATCGACCATGTTCCTCTTTGGCAAGCCGGGAAACGTCTCCATGGTAGTTTGCTCCTCTAATGTTAAAGGAGTAGTGGGAAACCTCCCTGCAAAGAAACACAAACAATGATTAGCTAGCCCGCGATCAAGCATATCAAAGTCACAAGAAAGGGTTGAACTTACAAAACGACCCGAACTCTCGCTCGAGCGGACGACCCTTGCATAAAAAATACTTCAAATCCGCATGGGCCAAGAAGCAAAACTTCTATCGAAACTTGAAATCATCGAGCAGATTCAGAAAGCAAGCCGGTGACGTCATCTTACAGACGATGTTATCCTTTAGCCGGGAAGAATTCAACAACTAAACTACTCGCGGAGTCACGCAGACACCAGCTTCCTTAGCACTGATTAGAATCAGGAGGATGATCCTATATCCATTAGGCCCCAACTAGGTCGGAGGAATCCCCAGGAGATCCAATAACTTCCAAATCATGTCCAGAACCAAAAAATGCACTCCAGTTTGAAGCATCCTACGATGCAAGCAGATGAAACTGGCCGGAGATGACATTAGCATTTGATCACCTATCAAGACATACAATGGAAGGTCCTCAAGGACCCCAAACTTCGTACGGATTTCAGCAAGGATAGGCTTTTATAATAACCTGTTTTGGAAAAACTCTAGGCCTTTGGCCAAGGTTGCGTTGTCAATAAGATTTTGTTGAGCCATGAAGAAGATAAACAATATTTTCTAATCAGAGCAATATCTTCAATAGCAAAGAAAGTAGAAGAGTCAGACTCTACACTGCAGATGACCTATATAGAAATTAGGTACGCACCTCTTTTTAGCTGAACCGGCGCACGTTCAATTAATGCAACGCACGACTCAAGAAGCGATTCAGACTCAATCATCATGAGTGGTGCATCCCTTCAAGAGATAGCTTAGCGAACTAATGTAACGAGCCACTTACTCGAGGGGAGTAGCTGATGATACATAAAAATGGTCACACCCCAGAGCCGTACATGTGCCATGATGATCTTGAGGAATTACGGGCCCCAACATCAGCCCAACACCGATTAGACCAAGCAGTTCTAAGCCCTCCCAATTCAGTCCGCCAGACGGACCCAAACTTTCACAACATGCTAGGCCCACACATCTTACAATTATCATCAATATTCGTAAGTCCTACTAAGGCAAGTATATCAAGGATCAGATTTGGACGGGCAACTACAACAACTCTTTGCTTCCAACTTGGAAGCAAATACCAGAGTATATCCCCCATTGGGAACTATCTCCCGCGTATCTAGGAGCACAAGGCTAACATGGAACTTCCTTCCTACAGCACAACTCCTAATTAGAGAATGATCTCCACAAAGATCTCATTCCTAAATTACACCCTTGATGGTTTGGTAGAACCAGAACTTCTTACACTATAAATAAGACATGAGGTTGGTAAGCTAAGGTACGCTACAAATTCCCTGTTACGGCATTACACTTTCCTCAAATCCTTGTTTGCGTTAGCATCGAAGTGTCATCAGCCACCACAACGGTGGTTTGTGGCTTACGTGTGTTACTTGTGTAGGTCAGCGTGATTAGGTCAAAGCATGGAACGAAAAATCGCCTGCATCAATAATAATAATAATAATAAGGTATGGAAGCCAATAGATTATCCCACTTTTTTATTTTTCTTAGAAACCCTAACTTCTTAATGGGCATACTTATCTGTGTCTGGCGGTTAGAGGGAAAAAAGGAGAAAACAAGAAGGGGGTCACTTCTTTGATCAATGAAAAAGAAATCAAAATAGTGAAAAGAAATTAAAAACAAAGGGAGAAGAGAAATCAGAAACGAGAGAACGGAAGAAATAAAGAAATAATGAAATAAAGAAAGAGAATGGAAAAGGAGAAACGTGATAAGCACACGATTTTGCGCACGTGTACGTGCACGTTTTCGAATTCGAATTTTCACATTTGAAAGATTTCGATTTTATGTGATTTACAAGTTTGGGACCTTATTTTTGGAAAATAACTAGTTGAAGGGTTTTTTCTTACGTGTAATTGGATAGTTTTCTTCATTCTAAGTGATATTTTTATTAGTGAGTTTTCTTATTTTCTTTTATATAGTTTTTAATTTGTGATTTACCATTGTGCTCGAATCTCGCACTTTTGGCTTGTTCATGGACTATTTGTTTACTTCGATGGTATGCACTTATGAGTGCTTGATGTCCAAACCCTTTAATCACTTCTCTGAGATTTTATTTCATGTTTTTTTTATTACATCTTGAATTTATAGTCTTAGTGATTTTTTTTTCTCACATCTTCATCACAAAACTTGTCCTTATCAAGGTTAAATCCTCTTGGTTTGTATTGATATGTGGGTTCATACCCAAGTGATGACTATTAGAAAATAACTTAGGCTTGATAAGACAAAAATAAATAAATAGATAAATTGATGACAACAAAAGGTGATTATCATTCAATACATACAATTGTGTTTTGTTTGCTTCATAAGATAAATTGGGGGTTATGAGAAAAAAAAATTTACACCCTATTACATACCTACACAACTCAACTAAAATTTTAGAATTTCATTGTTTAAAATAATCATGTGATTCATAACAATTAAGGTACATTAAAGTTTCTAGAGGTTTTGTTTGTTTCTTTGTTTATGTAACGTAAGGCCAAAATATAAAAGAAATAGTTTTAAACTTTGGGATCATTTTCATCTTCTTATTTAGTGATGAGATGAGTTCATATAACATTTGTTTTTTGTTGACATTGTGGGTTTAAATTGGGGTCCACTAAACCATGTAAGAACAAGATTTTATATTTAGAGAAAGAAAAAAAAAGAAAAGAAAAGTTGTTGACCATGTCAATTCCTTATTTGAAGAAAAGATGAAAGTTGAATTAATTAATTTTACCTTAGGCTTTTTTTTTTAAAGGCAAACAGGGTTTTTATAAGATTCCAGAACCCATAAAGATGCCGCAAGCTGAGTTTGAACCCACGACCTAGTGGTACCATCCGCCAAGCTCTAACCGTTGAGCTGTCAGCATAGTTACTTTCTTATGGTGTTGACCTGTAGGTCACACCTTGTTGATAGGTTATGGGATCCTATAAAAACCCAACTCACTTTCCAAAAAAAAAAGCTCAATTTACTAAATCTTTCTTATACCTTAGGCTCTTTGGTTTAAGAAAGGATGTTTCTTTTTTTATCTCCTGTATTTTCGCAAACTTTGATACCCATTTTGTGTTTGATTCAATTAATTTAGAGTTTGAATAATAAAGACACTGAGTTGACTCACTAGTTTATGTGATGTATTAATTGGGGGCTAGGTTTAGTCAAAATAACATGGACTAATATATCCAATAAACTTGTGACTAGACTTTTGGATTTCAAACATTTTCGTCTAACAATTTTTTTTTCTTATCCAATAAATTTTGTGCACTTTGGGCTAGCCCAACTCTGTTTACAAATTAATATATTTACAGATTTGGCCATCACCTACTAATTAAAAGTATGGGTTGGGCTGGATATTTGTACCTTAATAATGAAATCCAACCTGGACTTGGTTTGATTTGAATATGGTTTGGGTTTAGTTTGATTAAAATGATTTGAAATTTATTTGGGGAGTATTCATCATTTTGAGGAGATGAATTGGGTGTTTGTATTGTGATTGTTTATGGGTATTTTTATTTGTATTATTCGCTTATCACTCAAATTTTATTGTCATGCAAATAGATTTGTTAAGGAATATGAATTTTCTATTTTGAATGGACTTGATCATCATTTTGTTAATAAACATTTATTTATGAAAAATGTCAGTCTCCCAAAAGAATGGGTTAATATTGTAGTCGATTTGTCATGGTTGACAAAGTGTCACCGTAAAAGAGTTTGAGAGTTAGTTGATTTTCTTTTGAACTCTTTTTCACAATTCCGAAATAAATGAAAAAAAAAAAGAACAGAAATTTTCGATTTTAGTGTACAAACTTGCTTGTATATTAGGTATGTGATTTTGGCATTCAGACTTGCTTGCATATCGGGTACACCGTTCCATGTGTGTTCGACGGTACGTGTAATGTTTAGAATATACTTGTCATGATCAAACTTCGGGTGAGATGACATGTTCCTCTATGTGGCACCCTACATGGGACATGTACACTCCGAGTGGTTTCGAAGGCAAGGGAGGCACATTTGGATGAGGTGTGTTCAGCACTAGAAGGGTAGTGCGATTGTGAAAAATAAGCGAAATTTTTGTGTATATGCATGATTGCCTTGAGAGAAGAAACTAAATGCTCATTCGATTATTGAATGAGAACTACATGTCTTCCTTAAAGTTAAAATAGTTGTTATTGATATTTTATAATATGGCTTCCTTGAGGGAAAAAAACTAAATGCTCATTCGATCATTGAATGAGAACTATATGTCTTTCTTAAAGTAAAATGTGTTTTGTTGATATTTAAATAATGATGTATTATGACTATAATGTGTATTTTGTTGAAAACAAATTATATTTATAAGGATTAATAAATTATGAATTCTATTCATTTGTTTCTAACCATTTTGTACAGGATGGTAAGTCTATTAATGTTTTTGCATAACAGACTTACAATATTCAACCTTCCCTTTGTAAGTGTTGGTAAAACAGATGTATATTTTAAGCATAATAAAACTTATTAGGATGAAATGATTGCCTCATTGAGGAACTACAAGTCTTTGAGTGTTATTTTATTGTATATAAAATTTTCATATTAAAGCATATAACTTATTTTATTTATAAGAAATAGTGATTACTCATATAAGCTATCTCGCTGACCCATGTAAGTTTATGCTTCTTGGGTACGTTTTTGTTGGAACGTAGTCATTTAGCCTTATCAGGTTATAGACTTTTGGGGCGACATTTTTTACGATTTGTTTTATGGAGCGATCATCTCCAAAGAGTTTCCTGGTTAGAATTCTTTTGTATTAAATTTTTTTTGCATAAATGTTTATGTTGTTAAATTTTCACTTCCCGAGTTTTGGGGAAGCGAATAATCATAATCCTACGTGAATATAAGGATTTTCGTTTTCTCGAAAATCGGGGCGTGACATAAACTTTCCTAGACTTAATATGATGGTCTTGAAAGTAAGCCATGAGTTTAATAATTTGAGCAAATAATATTGCAAATGCAAGATTGAGCGATCATCTCCAAAGAGTTTCCTGGTTAGAATTCTTTTGTATTTTAATTGTTTTTTTGTATAAATGTTTATGTTGTTAAATTTTCAGTTCCCGAATTTTGGGGAAGCGAATAATCATAATCCTACGTGAATATAAGGATTTTTGTTTTCTCAAAAATCGGGGCGTAACATAAACTTTCCTAGACTTAATATGATGGTCTTGAAAGTAAGCCATGAGTTTAATAATTTGAGCAAATAATATTGCAAATGCAAGATTGCAAATAGAAAGTAAACATACACGGAACCACCTAGTTGAAGCATCGACCATAAAATATATAAAAGGGCTATGGTAGGATGAATGGGTCTTCAAATATCATCATATATTTTCTGCATGAAAGATGATAACTCTGAAGCTATGAGAATAGATGGTCAAGTGAAAAGTTTTTTTTTTTGTGAACAAGATGTGCATAAGTGCAAACTAGTAAATGAATGTGTGTATTAGTTGAGGCGTAGACATTCAAATTGCAAATCATTTTTCTTAACATAGTTCATCTAGGATGACCCAATCTAAATGTATGTCTATAAAGTTAAGCATGATCAACCCATATATGTCTAACTAGATATTATCCACCACTTATTTGGGTCAACAAAACCATCAGTCAAAGAAGTGAGAATGACTCCATAGTTAAATATGGGCTATCGCAAATTAACCCTAATTGCACACGTGAGTAAGGATTGTGATTTCGTTTTTCGAAGTAATTTTGGTCTTCTGATTTTAAGAAAATTTTCGAAAAACATTTCAGTGTAAAAAAAAAAAAAAAATCAAACGTACATCAAACATATAAATAGATTTTGAGGGTATTTGAAATATTTGAAAAAAAAAAAAAAGATGAAAGTAAATATTAAATGAAGTCTAATACCAAATATCTCTTAAATTCATAACATAATTAACAATATAGCAAAAAAAAAAAAAAAATCACAAAGTTCACTAATTTTTTTCCTTAAAATGAAATCTAATGAACTTCCATAATTCCATCCAAATCCAAAGATAACATTAAAATGTGGGAAGGAAAAAAAAACATTTAAGTTTCTTCACGTGGTAGCAATGAATGCCCTCGCCAATTCTTTCCAAACCCTGCCATTCTAATTCTCAACCCAAGTATTAATGACCATAGCTAGGTATAAATCAACTTTTGTCTCTCTCCGTCATATTTTTTTTGTTTAGTTAATGTCGGCGCATTGCATACACAACACAACTTTATTTCATTCATCTCTTCTTATCGAAAATCCATCTCCTTATTTTCCCTTTGTAAAGCTCAGAAACAGTTTGATCTTCTTCTTCGTCATCTTCATTCATGTTATTGTTGTTGTTGTGATCATCATCGTCAAAAATGAAGGAAAATAATAGAGAGATGGCGAAAGTATACTTACAAGCAGTGCCACCACCAAATCTGAACAAGAACACATCGATTCCACTAATATCTGAGCCGAGCAGAGAGATCGATTCACCAAATATCGTCGAGTAAAAATAATGATTTTGCTGCGGAGCAGAGTGGAGAGGAAGATCAATTAGAGCGGAGCAGAAATCGAGTCGATCGAGCAAGATATTGAGTAGAACAGATCCAAACTTCCAAAGTCTAAAAATTTCGATCAGAAAAATGAGATTTTGGTTGTTGTTGTTGTTTTTTGGGCGAAAAAATGACATTTACAAGAAAAAAAAATCTTGAAAAAAGGTTGAAAAAACTCAAAGAAAGTGTAAATTTACTTTTCGTAATTTTCTTTTCTTATTTAAAAAAATGAAAATTTTGCGAAATCTCATTCCTTGCACATAAGCTGAGTATAGATAAATTTGAAAGTGTGACCTAAGTGACTAGTCGGAGTAAAAGGTCTAAGCATGAAAATTGATATTTTTTTCTTGAAAACGACCTAGCAATTTAGTCGATTCAAATTTTTTTTATTGTTATAAATTTTAGGGAACAATGTTGTAACTCTCAAAAAATTAACTACGAGTAGTGTTATCCGCCAACATGTTTATCTAACTCAATTGGAACCGTGACGAAACTCAACAAAATGCTGAAAATGATCAAAATTGGTCGACCAAGGAAAGTTTGTCGACTAGAATTGTTCTAGTTGTAGTTCAGATCAAAACTTTGAATTGGACAAATCCAATAATGTGGGCACACATATGTAATATAACGTGTATTGCTATCTTAAAGTATAGTCCATTTAAATATGTGATCTAATAGGGGTATTGGACTATAAGGTATTAATAAATAACATGGTGTAAATAAGGATGTAATTTCTAATTCAATGAGGGGCAGAATTGGAAATTCACAGCCCGTAATTTGAAGGGTTGTGACTTATGGACATTATAAATAGGATGGGTCCCCGATTGAGCGTATGCGTAGAAAGAACAAAACTTTGGAATTATTTTCTGTATCCTCTCAACAGAGATCTAAGGGAAAACGCTTGAATCAATCGGAAGATCCAAACAATCCAAACTCATCACAATCAACGGGGAAATCGCTATGGATCGATCTGGTATGTTTCTGTTCTTCTTATTTCCATTGAATCAACTAGAGTCTTAAGCGTATGATTTATTACAACAATTGGTATCAGAGCAACTCTTGTTGATTCCATGTGAAATTATAAAGGAAAACATACAGTGATTATTTGATTCATACAATGATATATATACATTCATATAATATCAAGGCAATTGAATACTATATGTTATTTATGATTATAGATTCATATAGTTTATGTATTTGGACATGATTATAAAGACATGATTATAGATTCATATGAATAGCATGAATACAGTGATTATGGATTATGTATTAATACAGTGATTGATATAGCATGATATGGACCTACAGTGATATGTATTCATGGCAATTGTTTTCACTGTTTCATTGTGAGTGTAATTGTATTCAGTGATTACATTGTAATTGTATTTCCTATTGAAATAGATTACAATTTGGATTAAGGTGAAATAGATGTATTAAAAAAAAAAAAAAAAAAAAAAAACCGGTTTTACTGTTACAGTGAACAGTGTTTGCGCTTTCGTGAACAGTGACACCGTTACGGTGAACAGTAATGCGTGTTACAGTGAATAGTGAAAACGATTTTACTGTTACAGTGAACAGTGTTTGCGCTTTCGTGAACAGTGAATAGTAAACGGCGAACAGTGAATAGTGAAAACGATTTCACTGTTACAGTGAACAGTATCTGCGACTATGCATTTAAAAAAAAAAATAATAAAATATAAATAAATAAATAAATAAAAAAAAAAAAAAAAACTGTTCACATTGACCGCGACTGTTCACCATTGACCGCGACTATTCACTATCGGGCCTGGTGACTGTTCACGGGCCTGGTGACTATTCAGTTGACTGTTCACGGGCTTGGTGATTGTTCACCTATTGGGCCTGTTGCTGTTATTAATAATTGGGCCTGTTAGTACCTTTTTACTTTGACTATTGGGCCTGTTGATGTTGGTACTATTGTTTTAATTTATATGGGACCTATGTAATTGTGGGTATATATTTATTTAGACCCAGTTTTTAATTGTATTAATGGCTATATTTTATTTATATATAGAATATAATTTTGGTTTCATGTATCACTATTGTGTTCCTTATTTAAAATTTACACCATTTAACTAATATGTTGCCAAAGCAACCACTATTAGAAAATATTGGTTGATTTTAAATAAGTGAGCATGCTACTTCCATGTGAAACAATCGGCCCAAAGGAAGATTGTTTTGACCGGATAGTCCCTAGTCTTAAATATGTGATAAAGTTTACTTTACCATGCTTTTATTATGTCAGTCCAAAGAAAGGCATAATATTAGGCCGGTTTCATTTTGTACGAAGAGTACCACTTACAGATTGATATTTCTGTCCAAA
>QNQO01004350.1:0-28561 GCA_003290165.1 Berberis thunbergii | reverse complement strand
ATGTTTATTTGTAAGTCGAATTGTATCGAAGTTGATTATTTTGGCTGCTATTGTTTATGATGAGCCGCTCTGGTCTGCATATTGTAGGCTGCCTATTAGGTGCTCCAAAAACTGTTATCTTTCAGAGAGTATTGATCGCTTGGCGGGTCGTCATTGTCGTGCATAAAAATGTTGAAGAGACATTGGCTTTGCATCGTCATCATCCATGCACGGCGAACTAGGTGTAGAACACCTGAAGCTACCGTCATCGGTTGTGAACTGAATGAGCTTAACTACTAAGTTCGGTGATCATTGTCTATTGTAAAGCAATGATTCCTCGGCGAGTCATCGTCATCATCAGGCATGTCAGCACTGACTAGACTCTTACTTCTTCAGTCGTCGTTGTCTGCGCGCAGAGGACAAGGCGTAGGGCACCAGAAGTCGTCATCATCAGTCGCGAACTAACTAAGCTTACCTGGTAAGTTCGCGATCATTGTCTGTTGGAGAGCAATGATCCCTTGGCGAGTCATCGTCATCAGGCGTGTGATCGTTGACTAAACTCCCACTTCCTCGGCCGTCATTGCCCTTGCGCAGCGGACTAGGTGTAGGGCACCATAAGTCGACGTCATCAGTTGTGAACTGACTAAGATTACCTTGTAAGTTTGGCGATCATTGTCTGCTGAAGAGCAATGATCCCTTGGCGAGTCATTGTCATTAGGAGTGTGAGCACTGACTAGACTCTCACTTCCTCAGTCGTCGTTGCCCACGCACAACACTAGGCATTGGGCACCAGAAGCCGTCGTCATCAGTCGAGAACTAACTAAGCTTACCTAGTAAGTTCGGCGATCATTATCTGTTGGAGAGTAATGATCCCTTGGTGAGTCATCATCATCAGGCCTATGAGTACTGACTAGACTCCCATTTCCTCGACCATCATTTCCCGTGCATAGCGGACTAGGCATTGGGCACCAGAAGTCGTCGTCCTCAGTCTCGAACTGACTAAGCTTACCTAGAAAGTTTGGCAAGTCTGTTGGAGAGCAATGATCTCTTGGCGAGTCATTGTCATCAGGCGTGTAAGCACTGACTAGACTCCCACTTCCTCGACTGTCGTTGTCCATGAGCAGCGGACTAGGTGTTGGGCACCAGAAGCCGTTGTCATCAGTCGCAAACTGACTAAGCTTACTTGTAAGTTCGGCGGTCGTTGTCTATTGGAGAGCAATGATCCTTTGCGAGTCATCATCATCAAACGTGTGAGCGCTGACTATATTCCCACTTCCTTGGTCGTTGTTGTCCATGCATAACAGACTAGGCATTGGGCACTAGAAGCCGTCGTCATCAGTCACAAATTGACTAAGCATACCTGGTAAGTTCTGCGATCATTATCTGTTGGAGAGAAATGACCCCTTGGCGAGTCGTCGACATCAGGCGTGTGAGCACTGACTAGACTCCCACTTCCTCAATCGTCGTTGCCCGTGTGCAATGGACTAGGCGTTGAGCATGATATTCGAGTCTGGTCGTAGTGGGGATGATCGGAGGTCGTGTTGGCCGTAACGGACAACATCGGTAGTTTAGTAAAAGCAAAAATATTTTTACTGATAATAGTTTTTTAGGTGTTCTACATTCCATGGTCGTTTGAGTTTGTTGCCATTTACATCTTCTAACCAGTACGTCCCTGGTCTGTTGACCTTGGTTACTCTGTAGGGTCCTTCCCAGTACGGGTTTAGCATCCCCGAGCCGGCTTCTTTGATGTTTTGTTGGGTTTTCCAGAGTACCCAATCACCCACCTTGAATTCGCGTGGGTTTTCCAATTGTTGGTAGGCAGCTATCTTAGCGGAGGCTAGATCTCTCTTTCATCGAGGAGGTCTAGCCCAAAACAAGGCTTCATTATTACCGTTTGGTCTGATTTCTTCTGTTCGGAGTGTTGACACCTTGAGTTCTACCGGAACCATAGCTTTTGACCCCTATGCCAGGGCGAAGGGTGTTTCTCAGATAGGGATTATTTTAGTTGTCCGATATGCCTTAAGTATTCCTTCCTGGTAGCTCTGGAATCCATTTTCCTTTGGTAGCATTGATCTTCCTTTTGATCGCTTCCAGGATTGTTCGGTTGGTAACCTCTGCTTGAACGTTGGCTTGGGGTTCCTTGGTGAGGAGAAGTGGTGATTAATATTCAAGCTTTTGAACAATTGTTTAACATTGATACCTTGGAACTGAGTTCCGTTGTCGCTGACTAATACTCTGGGGATGACAAATCTACAGACGATGGTGGCCCAATGAATTTTTCTATCTGGACCTGCCCTATTTTGGACAGGGGCTCGGCTTCGACCCACTTGGTGAAGTAGTGGATGGCCACAAGAAGGAACCTTTTACGGGCTAAGGCTGGGAGCGGTCCGATGATGTCCATTCCCCACTGTGTGAATGCCCATGGACTAGTCATCGGCGTTAGTAGCTGGGCCGACATATGTGTGTATGGCGCGAACCCCTGACATTTTTCGCACTTGCGAACAATATCTTTGGTGTCTCGTTGCATGGTTGGCCAATAGTATCCTAGAATAAAAGCTTTGGGGGCGAGGGTTCTCTTGCCAAGATGACATATACCATTGTGGATTCTTCCCAGGGCTTGATTTGCTTCTAAAGATGACAGACATCGAAGCAGGGGCCCTATTACCGACCTCCTATATAACTTGTCGTTTAGGAGAGTGTGCCTCGAGTATCAAAGTCATCCAATTTGGTGGTGCGTCTGTAGCGCAAACATCTCTAGGTTCTTCTTCATCGAGGCTTGATTGCTCTTAGTATTCAATGAGGCCACTGGAGACTTCATCGAAGGCTGAAGCCTCTGGCTAGTGTGTCAGCTCTTTTGTTGTCGTCTCGACGACACTTTATACAAGCTCGCACCTCTTGAACCCGTTCATTACACCAAGTACCTTATCACTGTAGGCTATCATGCGGGGGTCTTTGCTGTTGAAATCCCCTTTGACCTGGTTAACTACCAGTCTTGAGTCATTGTATGCCATTAGGTGATCTATCCCGATCCCCAAGGTTAGCTTTAGGTCGGACGAGAGGGCCTCATATTCGGTCCCATTGTTTGAAGCAAGAAAGTCGAACCTGACTGCTATTTCGAGGGTGAAGCCGCTAGGGGAGTGGAGTGTGATTCGGCTCCGCTTGCTTTCCCCGTCAATGATCTATCACAACGCAAGATCCACTTTTGGATGTTTGAATCTGAGGTCTAGTGATATGTCTTTGGCTCTTCTCCACCGGTGAACTCGGGAATGAAGTTTGCCAGCGCCTGGGCTTAGATGGCGGTTCTTGAAGCATAGCTTATGTCAAACTATCCGAATTCCACTAACCATTTCACCATCCTGCCGGACAACTCTATTTTGTGCAGTACTAAGCTAACTTTTCAAGATCCGGGCAGTGTGCTCCGCTTTCGCAAAGGTTTTGTTGGCGCAATACACTGGTCTTTGGTCCCCCAATCATCTCGTACAAGGGCTGAGCTAACAGCGTGCTTAGAAATAGACAAGTACAAATAGAGTGTTTCTCCCGTCGCTGGTTTTGAGAGTAGCTATGGACTTCCAATATATGCTTTCAGGCTCTGAAAGGCTTGTTTGCACTCTTCGTTCCACGAGAATCATTTGATTCTTCTTTGTATTTTAAAGAAATGAAGGAACTTGTCGGATGACTTTTTATAAATATGTTGAGTGTTTGCTACCCTCCCAGTCAGGCCTTGAACGTCTCTGATGTTGGCGGGGGCTTTCATGTTGAGAAGGGCATGAATCTGTTTTGTATCAGCTTCAATTCCCTTTTTGTTTACTATATAGCCTAAGAATTTTCCAGACTCAACTCCGAACATACATTTCTGTGGGTTGAGCTTCATCTGGTATTTCTAAGGTGGTTGAATGCTTCAGCGAGGTCTCCTATGCGATCGGGGCTGCGGAGGCTCTTGACCAACGTATCGTCAATGTAGAATTCCATGTTCTTGCCGATATGTTCTTTAAACATTTGGTTTATCAGTCGTTGGTAGGTAGCACCTGTGTTCTTTAAGTCGAACAACGTCACCTACAACAATATTATTCTTTTCAGTTATGAAGTGGTATTTTTTTATTCGAGGGGTGCATCAAAATTTGATTGTAGTCTGAATAGGCGTCCACGAAGCTTAGTAAGTTGTCCCAGATGTGGCGTCCACAATCTAACCAATGCAGGGGAGTGGGAAGTTGTCATTCGACCAGACTGTGTTCAAGTCCTTTAGTCCACACACACTCTCCATTTCCCATTTTTATTTTTTACAAAAATGGTGTTCGTCAGCCAGTCTAGGTATTGTGCTTCCTTAATCATGTCTGCATTGAGCAAACGCTACACTTCCTCATTTATGATCACATTTCTCTCAGGCGCCACAAGCCTCTTTTTCTGTCATATGATTTTCCTCGTGGGACCACCTCTAGGTGGTGGGTGATTATTGACGAGTTGATTCCCACCAAGTCTCGCATGGTCCAGGCAAAAAGGTCCTGGTTTCGTTGTAGCAGCTTCGTGAGTTGTTCCGCCAAGTCTTTGCTCAAGCGGGGAACCTATCTGGATAGCTCTACTGTTGAGAGGGCTGTCGAGGTAGACTGTGATGGTTTCTTCCACCAGTTGGCCAACATTGGGCTTGCTTCAAGGGCTTACGGAGCCTCGTCGTCTGGGATAGGTTTCTCTTCCCCTGCTTCTCAGGCGGGATAGAGAGTCATCTTAGTCGCTCAGCTAGCCACAAACTAAGAATCACTGGGTGGCAGTTCCGTCATACACTGGCATTCCCTGGCTACTACCTGGTTTCCCCTTAACGTACCGAATGCTTGGTTTCTCGGATACTTGATGCATTGGTGTAGAGTGGAGACTACCACTCCCATTCGGTGTATTCAGGGTCTCTCCGAGACTGCATTATATGCCGAAGGTGCATCGATCACTATGAATTCTTGAAATAGGTTTTTTTAGTTGGCTTCTCTCCCACTACTACTGTCAATTGTATTTTCCCATGGAGAAGCGTTTTTCGCTGAAATCGATCATCGAACATTTATCGAGGGTCAATGCTTTCTCTTATAGTTGCATGCTATGGAACGTGCGGAGAAATAGGACGTTCAAAAAGCTCCTTGTATCCACCAAGGATCTTCTTCCCAGCTTGCCAGAGATATCGCTACTACCAAGGCGTCATTGTGCGGGAGTTGTATGCCCTGGAGGTTTTTTGTTGTAAATGCTAGTGGCACGGAGTGGTCATGCTTCTGAGAATGTGGTGTTAGTTGCTCGCCACGTATTGCTTGGATCCTCATACCTCAAAGAGCCTTTTTCTTGGACCAGTTTGATAGTTTCGAATCGGAATGGGCTCTATGAAGCACGCATATCCTGTCGACTAATTTCTCCTTGGGCCCGGCTTCGCTCGTGGTTGCCCGTTCTTCTTCTAGGGCATGTAGCTCCGTGCTTCCCTTGCCAAGTCTGCCATATTTGCTGGTGGGTCAAGAGTTAGGAAGTTATATGACTTACCTTTCCCTAGATCGTTGATGAATGTTGAGACGGTCGTCGTGTCATTGGACACTTGAAAGCAGTTAGATCACTACTGAAGCAAGTTAGATACGCCTTCAAGTCTCGTCAGGCTTTTGTTTCATTGTCAACGAAATTTGACGTATAAAAAGTGATCTTGGATCCGATTCGGGATCTGTCAACGCTACTGCTATTTCGAGAGCATTAGCTTGATACCTTTGCATTATTTGGACCATTGAGAATGGTGAAGTAGCGCTAGGCTGAGCGTTCAACCTTTCCCCTTGTTCTTAATTGTTGCATGATCGAGTGGTTACCATCTCTTAGTATTCTGAAGAGAGATGATGCTAGTGAAAGGTTAGGACCTCTGTCGTCCCCATGGACAATACCAAACTAATGCAATCATTTTCCCCTCCCTATTTTGACCTTGACCTGCAAACCTACTGACTTGCACAAGAAACGCACGTGAGCCATGGACCACCGTTGTGGTGGCTGATGACACTTCGATGCTAAAGTCAGACTGGGATTTGAGGAAGGTGTAATGCCCGAAGCAGGGAATTTGTAGCGTACCTTAGCTTACCAACCTCATGTCCTATTTATAGTGCAAGAGTCTTGGTTCAATTAAGTCATCAATGGCGTAATTTAGAGAAGAAGATCTGCATATAGATCCTTCTCTCATTAGGAGTCATGTTGTGGAGGGAAGTTTTTATGTTAGCCATGTGCTCCTAGATAAGCAGGGGATAGTTCTCATTCCCAGAGTATTCTATAGGTAGAAGTATCCATATGTGATATGTACTCTAGAATTTACTTCCTAGTTGGAAGCAATGAGTCACAGTAATTGCCTGTTTGAAACTGATCCTCGAGATACTTCCCTTAACATGGCTCACGTTTATTGGGATAGCTGTGAGACACATGGGCCTAACAGGCTGTAAGAATTCGGGTCCTTTTGGTGGACTGCACTGGGCGGGCTTAGAACCGCTTGGGTCGGATCAGTGTTGGGTGATGCTAGGGCCTATATTTCCTCGAGATCATCATGACACGTGTACGAAGCAGAGTTGGGATCGTTTTGGTGTTCATCAATCCTTTTTAAGAAGCAGTGGTAAATAGATTAACAACGATCCCATCCCAAATCCATATTTAGAACCAATAGGCTCAACCTTGTTTCTGAGCACCAACGACCATGTTCTTTTATCCTAGACCAATGTTGCTTTGGTTACTTATGAAGCAAGTTTTATGTTAACTCTAAAAAATGATCTATGCGAGTTTTTGCGATGGACTTGAGAGGACACATTTTGGCTCAGGTAGCATTTCCAATTGTAGGGAAGGTGCTCAATAGTACTATGGCAGAATGTCATGCAGTAGAAACGGCTATGCCTTAGATCTAAGCTCAACATTGGCGACGAGCTTAATTTTGGGAGACTCTGGCATCCTTCACTCCATTTTGCATGAAGCTCTGTTTGCGACCAATGGAGCTATGAACTAGATGTGAAAACCCTGATCTGTAACATTATGAGACTATTAGCTATTACCAAATATTGGGTTGTATGTTTATTTGTAGAGATATCAACTTTGAAGCTCTTAATCTTGCCAGCACAGCCGGACAACCATATTGTACAAGTAATTTTTAATATTTTTGCCTATAGGCTAGAAAAAACACTAAATTGGCCATCAATGAAAGTTAAATTAGTAATTGGTAGAGTGATGCTACATAGCTCACCAACATGCCTTTATAACTTACATTATCGTGCCTTTATAACTTGCCTGACATGGCTAATGATTCAGCGTTGACACCACTTAATAATTTTTCCTCTTAAAATCGATTAACCATTTTTCCCTTAAAAAATTATTGCGTTGTTCATGTGACTCTCTCCCATGTTCCCACTATAGCATGAATTGATTCATAATTTTTCCCTTATTGCATGACTCCAATTGGCGAGATGCCTGTTTGGGATCTTCTTTGCCGTAGTTGTTATTTGGCATTAGCTTCCATCAAATATATAAAATTAAATTGCTCAAGCTCCCTTCCAGACTTCCTCACCAGATAATTTCTTCAGGGAAAACAAGAGCCTCAGCCCTCAGAAACTCAACCTTTTCACTGTTTTCTTTCAGGTGAAGAAATTCATTCAAGCCGCCTCCAGAAATTTTCACTCTTTTACAAGACAATAAGCCATCTAATGGCTTCCTCTTCAAAACAAAAGCCCAGATGGTCCAGTATGATCTATGACGGTGATTTTCCAAAACTTTCTCCGTCATCCTCCATTGACTCAATCAAAGACTCTTATGCATTAATAGTTAAAAACAAAATAGGTTTAAACCTCTTCATCCTCATAGATACAAATTCAAATTTAGTTACACACAACAAAGACAAAAATGACCATCCATGATTACCGACTCAAAATGAAATTTTTTTAAGGTTCTTACGCTAGAAGAATGGAACCAAAATCCTTTCACACCCAAGCAATTCATCAAAACTTCAAGCGCCAATTTTACAATTATTTTGATTATAAAAAACATGGTTTAGAGCATTTTTATTTCCAACTGCAAATTGCTCTCACTTATGGTTTTTTTATGTTTTATCCAAATTCAAAGTTCAAATTTTCCTCACTGATTTTCTCACCAATGGTGGAATCAGTAGGGTCCAGTTCAAGAAATCCTTCCACCTCAAGTTCAAGATGGATTTAAAGTTTATACAAATTTCCAACCACCACAGCCTCAATCTTTACAACCCACTTTTATGTTTTTTCACAAAATTTTCCCTAGCATGGAATTGTTGTTGGGATTATGTTACTTCTCCAATGCCAGATCCAAGTCTATTTGCTTGAGTTCCGTTGTCTCTATGCCAAAAGTTCAAAGTCAAATGGTGGACAGGTTTTGAATTTTTTGTGTTACCAAACAAGCAATGGACAATTATTTCATGACCAATAAATCAATACAATCACACGCAGATGATCTTCAAACTTAGCAAGAATCAAGGCACAAGTTCTGACAGCTACTTCAACAAAGCAAGTTTATGAAACAATTTCAAGGATTTTCTTATTAGATGGCGATGACAAGGACATTGATTACACAACCTCTCAAGCAAATGACAATGAAAATGATTGCATTGGCCTTTTTTGGTCTCAACATCAATAATTTCCAAGATTCCAAGCAACAATCATCTTAATTACAAGTCATCCAAATCCAACAAAGAAAAACAATTTTTCAAAACAACCAATAATGGAAAAATTCATTTGCCACCAAGACAAGTTTCCCATCACATGACACACCAATAACTCATGAAACCCACCAAAACCAATACTCAATCATAGTCCTTATCGTAGGACCCACCATCCAATTTATTTCCTCAAAATATTCAAACTAAGACTCAATTATTTCACAGAGATCTAAAATGTGTCATTTTCATATGACCCACAAGTCAAATTCTCACCATCCTTTATCAAATGTCTCAATCCCTTCACCGAAAGCTAATTCAATAATTCAAAAGCAAACCCCACTTACCTCCAATAATTCAACATCATGCCAAAACAATTTAAATCAACATCTGTTGCACTTATCCAAAAGCTACAATCATGGTATCTCACAATTATCAAGGTATCCAATGCAAACTTAAGTCTATAAAAGCATGGAATTTGAATAGTTCATGACATCTTTCGAAATAACCTAAAACAATCACGTAGCTTCTCTAATCCCTAATCTTCTTGTAATCCCTGTTCAAAGCTGCTGTAATTTCAAGTTGTATTTTCAAGAATCATGCAAGTGTTTCAAGTTTATTTCAGTATCTTGTATTTCAAGTTCCTTTAATAAAATGGCATGCTTTAAATCATCATGTTTTTAGGCTAAATTTTCAATAAGGGATTAGACATTGTTGTTACTATTGCTCTATCTCATGCACATACATATAAACTATTAATTATCTTTGATAACTTTTGTCACAAGTCTTTAGTCTTGGGTAACTTCAGGTATCAGAGCCACGTGTCCAACATTTTTTCGGGGGAATAGTAGTTAGCCAATAGTATCATTAGTAGACGAAAGTCTCTAGGGGAAACCCTTACAGCCTATACATTAGTAGACGAAGTCTTTTGACAGTGTCTCTGTGGAAAACCCTTGCAGTCAAGCGTTGGTAGGTGTCACAACCTTATAGCTAGCGTTGATCAGCCTTGGATACCCTTTGTTGTCATGGTAGGAATTGTTGTTGGGTGTAGGTGGTCCTGCACAGTGGTCCCGTATATGATGGTCCAGCTTGAGGTAAATCCGTTACTCTGTTCTAAGAATATGTTGACCAAGTGTCTTTAGAGTCTAGGAAAACTCGTATTTCATTATTCAGGCAAAGAACATCAGGTATAATTTATGATTTATCTAAGTATTAAAGTAGAACAAAAGTGGCAACAATAGCCAAATCCCTTAGTTTTAAAGTCTTAGCTTTCAAATAATGTTTTTTTTTCAAGGATCAATTAAATAAAATAATGAAACAGTTGACTCATTCTCAAGAACCAATTAAGTCAAATACACCACAATTTACAAATCAACACTCAATACATCAAGATAAATCTCTATAAATAGAAAAAAAGAATTCAAGATAAACAAAGCCTACATTCACGAGGAATATATGCAAGATTACAATTCTACAAAAAGAAAACAATTTTACTCAATCACCAATGAAACCCAAAGATATCAATTAGGAATAATGTTTTATGAATTTTGTGAAACAAAGTCAATATTCCATTTTTAATGGTTCGACAATCATTACTACAAAACCCAAAACCAATCAACAAATACAAGAAGCATATTTCCCAAAAAATCTTCAAACATAGAAGAACAAATTAATCAAACACTAGCTAAATTAAAATCAGTGTTCTAAAAATCTGCCTAGGCATTAGAAAAGCATCCAGATTAATGGTTGGGCGGGTCTGGGCTGTCTAGGCGGGGTCTGGGCAACCTAGACGGTTTAGGCGAGTTTTTTTTTTGAATAAGGCTGATCGTGTTCTTATTTTATTTTTCTTTCATATTTTTTGGAAATAAATAATTTAATTATTTTTTATTTATTAATGTCTGAATGTTGAAAAGGATGAATACTTAATGGAATTCTCAAAGGATCTGCCAGTACCAATTTTAGAATGTAGATTTTATCAAATGTGACTGAGGTTATTCATGCAATTTGAAGAAAAATAAAAGAGTAGGTTTGGATATTTGTCCACAAATTCAACTTTGTATAAGTACCCATCATGACCAACTTCAATCATTTGAGTTTTAATAAATTTTGTTCATGATTGTTAACTTTTCATGTTTTTAAATATTGCATATGCATCTTGGAATTAAATTGGATGTAATTGATAAGGTACTATGCTTAACTTTCGTACATTATTAAAGTTATAATATAAAACCTAAAACCACCTGGTGCCGCATAGGCCCTGGGCGCTAGGCACCTGCTCGCTGCCCACCGCCTGCCTAGCACTTTTTAGAACACTGATTAAAACTCATCTTAGAATCACTATCTTCAACCCTAAATCCAGAAAAAACTTATCCCACCAATCTTCATCATGATTCTCATAATCAAACAACTAATCAAGAATTCCAATCTTAACATAATAAACAAGATGATTTTAGCCAAGATAATCTTAACAATCCATTTCAAAGTCAAAATATGAATGCCAATTTCAAATTAGACAAAGAATTCATTAGACTAGAATTCATGGAAAATTATAATATTCAAAAAAATGAATTCTATTCAAAATACAATGAACAAGAGACAAAATAGGTCAAATATTTTATGACTTTTTCTATACAATTCCAAATCCATAAACCTTTCTTTCAATGGTATAAAAACAATTATTCAAAGGATAAAAACGAAGCCACATCATGCTTATCTAATTAAGAACCAAAAGAATCAAACATCAAATCAAGTCTAGCCATATCACTTTCAATCACAATCCACAATCATTTCGAATTCAAATTAGTGAACCAAGATCTTATCACAAGATAAACATCAATACACTTTCCAACAAAGACAATGACAACCTCTATAATTCCCTACCAAGCAAACAAGAAAATAATTATAAACAAAAATCAAAACATCACATCAAAAAACAACAAATAAAGAAAGTAATTGAAAACCAAAAGCATTCTCCAGAGAGGTTTTGCTTAAAATGTGGACAACCGGACCACATCAAAAGGAATCATAACAAGTGGGATAAAAAGACAAATTGCTTAAATCATAATAAAAGATATTGCAAACCAAACCAAAATCAAATAATTTACAAGACATAGATCAGTCTAGTCAAGAAAACTTTCAGTCTAATCAAATTAAATAATCCAATGAATTTAGAAAACCAATACCAACAAATCATTTTGTAAGATGTCCAACGAGAAATCAATATTCTCAAAAATAAATTCCATCGTATTAAAAATACCAATCCAAAGATATCAAGTTACACTTTCCTAATACAATCTCACAAATAAAACTACAAAGATGGTATGTCAATATCACACTAATAATAAACAAAGAATAAAATACTAAAACTCACTTTTAGATTTAGTGTTGATCTAAATTGTGTCTCTGAGGATTAATTCCTTCTAAATATTTAAAAAATAAAAAAATTATATATGGAAATGAAGAAAATTACAAGTTAATTACAAATTATCAAATGCCATATTTCCATTAAAAGTATTGTATAAATTAAGAATTCATTTTAGTAAAAAAACATGGGTCAAAATATTATTTAGAACACCATTCCTAACGTCAATTACCCTTTCAAAGTAAGTCAAGATGGCATTATCACAAAAATATTAGGTGAAAAATTTATTTTTCCTTTTATGACAAAATCAAAGCTACATATCTCAATGAAATAAAAAGAGAAGTTGAAATTAACAATCTAATAAAAAAACATTCAACAATATCATTATTTAAAGAGGAACTCAATTACAAGTGAGCTGAAGAACAATTAAAAGATCCAAAATTGCAAACTCAAATTAGTCAATTTCAACCAAAATAGAAATAGAAGTATGTTCTGACTTTGAAATAGAAACAAATACGGTCGGTCCTTCCCTATGAAGATAGCTTCAATGAAAGAAATTTACAACAAAAGCAAGGCCAATTCAATGAGTGTTGAATTAATAGAATACTGCAAAGAAGAAAATCAATCTTTTAATTAGAAGAGAGATACAAAACAACTTTCAATGTACTTTTTGGACATTACGAATGGAACGTGATGGCATTTGGTATCAAAAATGCCCATCAGAATTTCAAAACATAATAAATGATATTTTTTAGTCCTTACACAAAACTCTCAATTCGTTTACATAGATTGACGTTCTAATCTTTTAAAAAATAGTTGCAGGACGCTAAAAACATTTAGGAAAATTCTTCCAAATTGTCAATAATAATGGATTACTGTTGTCAACAAAAAAAATTTAATGTGGCAGAATTTTACAAAAATCTCGGGACTTTAGTTAAGCCTTTTGTACAAGACTTTGTAAATAGCCTCCACCATGGACACATCTTCATACCATAATTGTCCGTCAAGTCAAAGTTACTATTTATCTTGTTTTAAGTATACCCAATCCAGCAACCTTAAAAATTGTAGAGACAGATGCATCAAACATAGGGTACGGGTTTATCCTTAAGCAAATATTAATGACAAAGAACAATTAGTATGATTCCATTTTGGTTTTTGGAAACAAAACTCGATCAAATTATTCAACTGTCAAAAATGAGATTTTATAAATTATTTTCTGAATCATGAAATTCCAAGATGATCTTTACAATCAACCATTTTTATTACGAATTGATTGTCAATCAACCAAAGATCTTTTGAAAAAAACATGTTCAAAACCTTGTGTCAAAACATTATTTTGCCAGATGGCAAGTATTTTTATTTGTCTTTGATTTTCAAATTGAGTATCATAAAATGCAGCTCAAACCCCGACTTACTTTCCAATAATTCAACATCATGCCAAAACAATTTCAATCAACACCTACCGTGCACTTATCCAAAAGCTACAATTATTGTATTTCTCAATTATCAAGGTATCAAATGCAAACTTCAAGTCTAATAAAAAGCATGGAATTTGAAGAGTTCAAGATATCTTTTGAAATAACTAAAAACAATCACTTAGCTTCTCTGATCCCCAATCCTCTTGTAATCCCTGTTGAGAGCTGTTGTAATTTCAAAATTATATTTTCAAGTTTCAATTTCAAGAATCCTGTAATTGTTTCAAGTTTATTTTAGTAATCTCATATTTCAATTTCCTTTAATAAAATTGCATGTTTTTCAATCATCATATTTTTAGGCTAAATTTTCAATAAGGAATTAGGCATTGCTGTTACTATTGCTCTATCTCAAGCACTTACATATAAACAATGAATTATCTTTAACAACCTTTGCCACAAGTTTGTAGTCATGGGTAACTTCTGGCAGAGACTTTCTTCTACCCACTATTCTCCCCAAAAACAATGTCGATATGTGACTTAGATACTAGAAGTTACCCAGAACTACAGACTTGTGGCAAATGTTATCAAAGATAATCTATAGTTTATATGTAAGTGCATTAGATAGAGCAATTGTAACAACAATGTCTAATACCTATTAACATGATAATTGGAAACATTCAATTTATTGATGGAAATTGAATATAAAATACTGAAAGAAACTTGAAACACTTACAGGATTCTTGAAATTGAAACTTGAAATTACAACTACTTTTAACAGGGATTACAAGACGATTGGGATTATTTGATGATTAATCAGAATCAGATTCTGATGTTTAAATATTGTAAAGTTGTGGATCATCGTGATCTGAATCAGATTCAATGAATATCTTGTGAAGCATGTTTTTTAGTTCATCTGATACTTGTAATTATTTATTTTTCTTTCCAATTTGCAATTTCTCGCAAAATGTCTTGTTTTGCAACATTTAAAACAAGTTGGTTGATTTGTTTGTGGTTTGGTGTATGGCTGTTTTGTATGTGATTTCTTGTAAGGATTGGATTTGGAAGATGTCTTTGAATATGTAGGTTGTATTGAGTACGTGGATTTTTTGTTTGTGTATTTGTGACTTGATGTTTTTAATTTTAAAGATAATGCTTTGATTAGTTTAAAACCGTATTGTTGACAAAAGTCACTTAGTTTTTTTTTTCTATTTGTTAGATTTGATGTTTTAATTGGGCTCTAAGTTTGAGATCATTGCAAATTGTTAATGCAACTTCATTTATTTTTGCAATTAAATCACCATAAGTGAGATTGTCATATGGGATTGTTCCATTGTATTGAAGCCTAAGATTGTATCTAATTGTTGCAGTGAATGTTGGTAGGGAGTCCAGCAAAAAACAATTCTTTCCAAAATGGACTATCGACATCTGGTCTAATGAAAACCTTGATAAGAAACATGTCTTTGTACCATCTGAAATCTTGAAGTGTTGGGCACCTTAAATCATAAGAATTTCTTTTGGCTTTTCCTGAAATGAGATTGATCACCTATAAAGTGTTTGAGTATTGCAAAGATGAGGGTTGGAACAGAATCATATATGGTTTCATTGTTTCAGATTTGATTTGTTGGCATAACTGATCTACTATGACAACATTGACAATATTGTTATTTTCTTGATGCTTTAGATAGCATCTCACCATCATTTTAATTGGCCAGTAAATCAGCAATGATTACTTTTTACTATTTGATTATCATATTTCACTACACCAAAAGGCTGATTAGCTATACAGAGATGGCCACGGCTCAAAACCGTTAGTTTATTTGCCACGGCCCAAAACCGTGGCTAGAGCCTAAAACCATCACTATACTAAAAGGCTTGATTAGCTACACTGATATGGCCATGGTTCAAAACCGTTGGTTTTTTGCCACGGCCCAAAATCGTGGCTATAAAAAGAAAATGCACCTGTTGCTTTGATGCCATTGCGAAAGAAAATTGGCAGTTTTGCGAAAAAAATTTGCGGTCTTGCGAAAGAAAAATGGTTGCCCTGGATGAGGTAGGACGCCGAGAGATTTGGGGAGAGGGAGAGGACGCCGAGATATTTGGCTAGAAGGAGAGGGAGGACGCAGAGAGCGATTTGGGGAGAGGGAGGACTCAGAAAGTAAGGGTTTTTGTGTTCTGTCAGTGTTCTTCTTTGTGGCAAAATTGGTTTGTGTTTCAGGAATGACAACTCTGAAGATGATAGGTTAGTGTCTTTGTGAAAAGCTCACGGAGCATTTCTTCATGATCCTTTGAAGCCTTTTTGACAGAAAGTCTATATTTTGAAAATAACTCATTGTTGATTTGCTTCCTTCGGAGAATTTTATATTATCAAGCATCGATTTTTTGCTTGATTTGAGTCTGGGATAATTGGTTTGAACTTTGAAGTGAAAGAAAGCAAAAAAGCTTGTACTTTTGCTCAATCAGGTAACAAGTTCTCTGATTTCTTATTTCTTATTTTTTGTTCATGTTTTAGTCTGGGGTTCTTTTGTTTTGTGATTCTCCTTCAAAGGGTTCTTCCTTTTGTTTGGTCATTTGACTTGATTTGAGATGGAACCCACTTTAGTAAGATGCACACCATTTGTTTGTAAAATTTCTATGAGGAGAACCATTTGTGAAGGAAAGCATTAGCTCATTTGAGTTGTTTGTAATTTTATGTTCATTGATGGTCACATAGTTTCAATGCATTAATTAGGGGGTTGATGGTGAAATGGTGGGTTTTTACTCTCAATTGTCTGTAATGCACTCAAGTCTGATGGTTCACTTTGCATCATGGAAGCTCTTAGTAGATCACATCAAAAGGTTGCAACACTTGCTCTGCCACTTTTATGTTTCTACTTGATTTGAATCCATTTTATTATAGCTTGTTTGAAACTATTTTTGTGTTAAACGTGTGAAAGGATGGTGTCAACTACAACCCCAAAACTTGAGAACTTTTTGGGTGGTGCAACAATGGGTGCTCATCACTATGGGAACAGTGAGAGGGAAGCAATGTCTTTGAGCCTAGATAGTATGTATTACAAGCACCATGACTCAGAAGTTGGAAACAATAGACACCATTCACACTCACTTAACTTACTCCATCAGTCATTTAGGCAACAACAACAACATTATCAGATTCAAGTCCAACACCACCACCACCCTTATTTCTCAACTCTCACCAACCATGAAATGTACCAAGCACAACTAGATAACCACAACACCACCAAGGAAAACCATTTGTTGCTTGCAATCCCTTCACTCCCTCAAGTGTCTGAAGATGGGGGTAGGAGGTTTTTAGGAACTGGGTTTCAAGGAATTATTGTCAAGAAATGGAGCAAAAGTTGGATAGGGGGTTCATGGTGGGTGGTGATGAAGGAGGAGGTTCTGGGTCAGTTTGTGCAATGGGGTATGGAGACAACAAAGAAGAGAGGGTCATGAGGGAAGGTGGTGGGATAGAAACAACCAGTTCACAGGAAGTCCATAGACACATTTGGTCAGAGGACATCAAAGTATAGAGGCGTTACAAGGTCTGTGTTCAAACCTGGTGTCTTTAATTTATTTTCCCTTTTGTTTTTTTGTATTTTTAGGGTTCCTATCATCATTTCATTCATTATTCCATGATGTTTTTTTTTGGCTTGTTTTGTTGTATGATTTTACCTTACCTTACCATTTTCATGTCTCCTTGTTGGGTCAAAAATTTTGGTTTGAATTTTGCTTTGTTTTGATCCATTTTTTCTTCATCACAATCAGACATAGATGGACTGGTAGATATGAGACACATCTTTGGGATAACAGCTGCAAGAAGGAAGGTCAAACCAACAAAGGGAGGCAAGGTTGGTTGTTCATGATATTAGAAAGAACCTTATTTGCAGCAACTCTTTGGATTTTTTTTTTTCTTTTCATTTTCAATGTTTTTTTTTGGTCTTTCTCTGTCTTGTAAGTTTTTGACTAGTACTCACTGATTCTTGTTTGTCATGTTCTTCCCTTGTTCTGGATGCCATTCAAATCAAATCACACTGTACATTTATCTTGGTAAAATCTCTAACCATTCACTTAATGTTTGATTACAACTTTTATCTATTGTGTTTTGTATTAATTAATTAAGTAAAATCATTCTCCATTGTTGATTAGGGGGTTATGATATGGAGGAGAAACCTGCAAGAGCTTATGATTTAGCACCACTGAAGTATTGGGGTCCCTCGACCTATATCAATTTCTCGGTAACAATATATACTGTTCGAATTAACATGTTGATATATCGTTTATTTATATGTTATGGAACTTAAGGTTACTGATTGGTAAGTCCTTGTTGTTTTAACAGTTGGAGAATTACCAAGAGGAACTCGAAAGCATGAAGAACATGAGTAGGCAGGAATATGTTGCTCACTTGAGAAGGTATAATTTAATTTCTTTTTGTTTTTTTTATGGCTTACTTGTATTTCACTGCATTTTGGTGAATATAATGAATGTGTTATTATTTTGTCTTGTAGGAAAAGTAACGGATTTTCGAGAGGCGCCTCAATATACCGAGGAGTAACGAGGCTTTTAATAATTTCTTTGTATCAAAAACCCTTTAATTTGAATACAAATATGAACTTTCCTCTTATATCTATGCTCCCTCATGTTTGTTAATTTGGCAGGCATCACCAGCATGGAAGATGGAAAGCGCACATTGGCAGGGTCGCAGGGAACAAATACCGCTACTTGAAGCTTTAATTTCAGTAAGATACTTGAAGCTTTAAGATACTTGAATACTTGAAGGTACCTTTATCTTGGGACATTCAGTAAGATACTTGAAGCTTTAATTTCTTCAAACAATTATTTCTTATTATCATTGTTACCATCATTGCCTTTATGCAAGCATCTTCATCAGATATTCATTTTTTAGAGATTAAAGAGAGAGCTCTTAAAACATATGTATAAGACTAAAGGATTTCTTTGCGCATTTACGTGCTCCACCAAAGACCAACTTTAACGATTTCAAATTCTTTTTTTCTTTATTTATTAGTTACTATGGGAACAGTGAGAGGGAAACAATGGGCCAAATTCATTATTCAAGATAATGCTTTTTGTTTATCTACACTACGGAGAGAATGCTTGGGATGATTGGGGTCCCCAACACGATGCCGATTCTGATAAGTGCCTCACCACTCTACTTGATTCAGAAAACCCCGATAACTTTTCTAAGCATTAATTTCAACCAAATAAATGAATAATATTACAATGCCAGTCAAGCATCCAACAATTTTCAGAGTTCAAGTGTCAGCTATGAAGAAATGTCCATATAATATGAAATTAGTTGAGATTGACTATGAAGAAATGTTCAATTTTCAGGGTTGTATTAACTTTTACAATTAATTTTTACTCTGACTCCAGTTTTTAGAATATGGGATGTGCTTCTATTTGAAGGAAATCGTGTTATGCTATTTCGAACTACACTTGCTTTGATGGAGTTATACGGTACAGAACGAATCGTATTTTTTTTTGTTTGTGCATATGCAGCATCCTACTTGTCTATGCTCTGCTGGTAATTATTAGAGCTTAATCCTATTTAGTTTTCTTGTAGCTCCTGCATTACTAACAACAAAGGACGTTGGAGATGCAGTTACCTTGCTGCAGTCCCTTGCTAGCGCAACATTTGACAGCAACCAACTTGTATTGACTGCATGTATGGGTTATCAGGCTGTAAATAAAGCCAGATTGACAGAACTGAGAGACAAACATCAGCTTTTCAGTAATGGCTGACATTGAGGAACGATACAGAGTAATTGTTGGACATGTTTGCTTACTACTCCATTTCTTTGGGCTACTGCCAAACATCAACTTGGGCATGTTTGTTGGACATCTTGGTAAAGTTGAGTTTGCTGGGTCTACTCTTGGTCATGCTTGGGCTACTGCCACAGGCTTTGCTCTCATGGTGAGTCACTACTACATCAAGCATCAAATTAAGATTTCTTATCAACTAGGTTGATCGAAGATTGTTGTTGATTTGAGTTTCTTCATATTTGGTTTTTGTTACTTGTACCCTTATCTGATGACTACTGATGAGCAATCACTTTGGATAAAATAATTAATTAAACCCTATGACTTTCATTTAATCCATCGTTAAACATGAGTTTTATACAATGTGGAACAGTGATGCCACGATATCAAGACTAGGTATATTTTCAACATAAAAGGAGTTCATAATGTTAAGCCTTAGCATTTGGAAGAAATGGGGGACTATATTCATATTAAAACCAAAAGTTGTCTATTAAATATATCAGATTTGACCAACAGAGAATAGAATTTGCGTCTGTTGATCAATTGTTGTGTGTACGCAATTCCTGTATTCTTCAAGCCTTATGTGGTACTTAATTTGTTCTTTGATATTTCAATGAGCTATGGGTGATGCTGGAGGAAACATTGAAGGTTTTCCGGTACAAACATCTGCTCTTTTGCACAATAACCATATCCTACAGCTTGTTGTGTATTCTAACATTGGTGTGCCTTCTTTTATTGTTTTGAATAGCTTAGATAATATTTCCTTACAGAGTCCTTTATTGGTGTAGATATTGTCTTACAAATTATGAATATCTGCTTAATAGGCATGTAGGATTTGTGACATTTATCAAGTGCAGCTCTTCAGCTATTCTGAACTAAGCTAATGCCTTGCTAGACCTTTCTTGGATTAGGAAAATTTTATTTTCATATAAAGATGATGCCTTCAATGTTTTTCCATATCTTTCATGGCAATAATGAGACATCCGCATTTCTTCGAGGCAAACTGATTGTTGCCTGTTTCCATACAGTGATCATGAGTTGTACAAAGAACAAGGAGATAGTGATGACATAATAATGCAAAGAAAATTGCCAATCTTTTGAAGACATGCCCTGTTCCTGGTGCAAAAAGCAAGGTTTGCTTTCATTTTTCCTTAAAAGAAATGTTTAGCTGTTTACTGGAAGCAGTTCCACATAATAAATACACAGTAATTGTGTTTTTTTTTATTTTGCAAGGTAGTTATTGGTGCAAAACACTTATCAAGTTATTAGTATTGTGTGATACTATTCTATCTATGTCAGTGTGTGCTTATGAACTATCATATTTGCAGTGGTTGAAGAAGACAAGGAGGAAAGCTCTTCTTGCTTCGGTGGAGAAGATCAAGGAAGGTGAGACTGAGCGTTGCTTCTCGCAATCCTTACACTATGGGCAGTTTGTGTGTTTCACTTAGAAAAAATTGAATTGGTTTCATTTCAGAATTGATGTTGCTTGGGCTCATATCATTGATGTTGGGACAATGGGCAAAGTGGATCTCTGAGATTTGTGTTGCTTCTCATCCTTTCAACAGTCGATTTTATCTATGTTCTGAAGAGGAATGCTTATTAATCCAACTATGTCTTATGTAAACTATGTCCTTCTCTAGCTGATGTGTATGAGTTACAACAGATGAATCAGATGGCACTGACAGCTTCTTTGTGCATACAATACTCATCAATTCTAAGACCCCGTATGAATCAGGTACATGTTTTTTTTAAATCAGTGATCATTTTGTTAACGAAATTCTCTAATTTGTTCATGACTGGAAATAAATTTGTCATTGGGGTAGAGATCTTAAGTCAATTTACTCTCTTGTTTCAGGTTGTAAAGCTTCTTAGAGGTAATGATACTGGCTTGGAGCTGGTGAAACAATTTGATAGGCCACTCTTGCAAAGAGCTTACTCAGTGGGGATGGTCGACACACAGAATATAGCTCAACAAGGTATCTAGACGATCTTAATCATCATAAAAGAATTGCTTTCGAACTATGAAAGCTTCCAAAATTCAGTCCACACAAGTCATGCAGAACCTAGTGCACCAGCCTTGGCAAAGAGAGTAAAGGAATTGTTGCAGGAAGGTGGATTCAAGCGTGTGCGTGAAGAAAAAGGCAGAGGACTCGATCATGGCGACTGGGTTCAACTCATGCTAATGTACCCAAAGGCCAACATCCCAGTCTGCCAACTTTCAATTCAAACAGAGAAGGATGGTACCCATCAATACAACATGGGCAAGGCATTGGCCCCTTTGCGCGATGAAATTGTGCTTATAATTGGATTAGGGAGTGTTGCGCATAACTTGAGGGTACTTGGGGAAGGTTGTGATGGTGAGGTCCTCCCTTGGGCTCAAGACTTTGATTCTTGGCTCACTGAGTCTTTGGTGAATGGAAGGTAAATTCGCATTTCACATGCGATTTATTTCATTATTTTGTATGCGAATTATATAGAGGTTGTTAGATAAAGAAGTGATTGTGAAAATGCAGGCATAGCGATGTGAATAACTTTTACCAGAAGGTGCCTTCTGCCGAAATGGCGCACCCATGGCCAGACCATTTTACCCGTTGCATGTAGCACTTGGTGCTGCAGGGGAAACTGCGAAGGCTGAATTAATCCATACTAGCTCGAGCCTTGGTGCACTTTCATACTCCTCTTATCGTTTCAAGAGTGACTGATCTCTAATCTCCTATGTGAATTCTTTGAACATATTATGCATTTAGTATGTTATGAAAACATGACAATAATATTGAATTTCAAATGATGAATGCAAATGGTTTATGTATAAAATTATGTTATGAACTTAGTATTTGTAAGTTTTCTTTTTATTTTTTGCATTCTTTTAGGATCATAATCTAATGTTAATATTTAGTTCAAGGTTAAAGCATATCTTAATGTGGCAATCCGTTGGCTCTTACAAAGCAAACCCAATGCCCAGTTTCTACCATGAAGGACTTCCACTTAAGGTTGAGTATAAAAAGGTTAATCCTGTTATTGTACATTAGTGCTATTTGTTTACATGTTTTTGTTTGGCATTAAAACTTGACAAGGTTCCATTTTACGGTTGATTTTGTATTTATCTAGCATATAGTTTGTGGAATCCTATTCGTGCCGGAAGCAGTAGGCACGGGTACAGGCCACATGGCAAGTGTCTGGTCTATCTTAGTAAGGACTGATTTTGCAGGTGTGGGGCTGTGATTTTGCTGCAGAAGCAAAAAAAAATATAATTTTTTTCGATTATATTAATTTGCAACGGTTTCAAACCCTCGCAACAAACCAAATTTCTTTTTTTTTAATTTTGTTTTGACTGGCAACGGTTTACAACCGTGGCCATTTATGCATGCAACGGCTTACTACTGTGGTCATTCATGCTTGCCACGGCTTAAAACCGTGGCTGTCAATAAATTCAAAATAATTGATATATGTTGCCACAGTTATGGAACGTGGAGCATATAGCTATGCCAGGTAGCCGTGGCTAAACTGTGGCTAAATGCAAAAAATAATCAAGCGTCCTCGAACATAAAACCGTTGCTAATAAGTGTTGCCACGGTTTATAGCCGTCAAAGGTGATTTGGCGATGCCTCAAATGGCCAGGCCTCTAAGCCATGGCAATAGCTTACCCCCATGGTCCCAAACCGTTGCGGATGGGTATTTTTGGTGTAGTGTTTGCTTTAAGTCCTATGGGCTGAGGCTAATATTGTCATTTCTAGAGTCGTGTCTATGATGTTTTGTTCACTTTGATCATCTATATTTCTTTCATAAATTGAACCAGTGGAATAATGAGATGCAACAGTTTGTCCATTTTCTTCGAATTGAAAATCTTGGATAACAGTTTCTTATAGAAGATATTGGTGTAGATTTTGATGTCGAACTAATTGTCCTATTAGCTAATTTTGAAATCGTTTGGGGCTGTGAATCAAATTCTTTGTTAGTATCTGATAAATGAGATAAAACATTGATATTTTTTTAGCTTGAGGATGATTTTTTTGATTCGAGACCATTGAGTGTTAATTGTGCTAATTTTTGTATTAATCTGGTCTATAAGATTGGCTTGAGATAAAATTGTTCTTTTGTCAATTGTTGCGGGTTTGAAACATGGAGTTGATTTTGGAGGGTTTATTGATTCTTGAATATTTGATGATTTGTCATTGACTACATGTTGACCTATTGTGTGTAGAAGTATATTTGTGTATTTGTTTTGTTCAATGATTTTTTCAATTCCATATTGTATTCCTGCTGTTGAAGTGATTTTTGTAGAATGTTTGAATGGGAAGGCTATAATTTATGTGCCTTGGGTTTTATAAAATATTTGTTTTAGAGTTGGTTTTTTGGATTTTGTGATTGTATTGACCTTGAGTTTCCAAGTATTTGTATTTGTTATAACATTTAAATTTGTTAAATAATTTTTTTCATACCATTCAAAGAAATGGTAATTGACTTATGAGTTGGATGTTTTTGAAAAAACTAATTTATTTTGTCTTCATTGTAAAGTTGTTCATATTCTTTTTTGATATAATCTTTGTATAATTTGAATTTTCTTATTAACATGTAAATTTGGGAGGGTCTCTAATTTTGATTGAGTTGGTGATTTTTTATTTATTTGATGTTCTATTTCAGATTGTTGATCATTTGTATAAATTGTTTGAGGGATTTGAGGATATTGTGGATTTTGTCTTAATTTTGTTAAATCTATATTTGTGACAAATTAGCTTCCTAAGGTCTAAGGAGTTGTCTTATAGGAAGAAGTTGAAGTTCTTGGTGATTGAAGATCAGCTATTGCCAGTTTGGTTCTCCTAGTGGATGTAAATTGTAATTCAACAGTTCCATCATCATGGGAGACAATTTGAGACATTTCACTTGGTAGAGAAGGTCTGGGTTCGGTCTGAACTTGCCATGTGCTTAAAATGGTGATTTGATCCCAATGAATAGTATTTAGGACTATAACATTGCTTTTGTCTTTGTTTGGTTGAAAAATGAGATTGTATCCTTTTGGACTTTGTATTTTTGTTTAAGGACCGATTTTAGTCTTCATGGCTTCGTAAGGGTTGCAATACAATAATGCTAGTGGTATTAAACTAGGTAGCATATAATACCCAGAGGTTTGTATATTGAGGGTTAAGATTTCTAAGACATTTGGGTCATGAAGGGATATTGAAAAATTGGGGCAATAATTAAAATAGAATGGTCCTAGGCCAAAGGATGTTTCTGCTATTCCAAGGAGAGAGTCTTTAAATTTGTTGTGTCTCCAATCTCTTAGACATATCAGTGAGAGGCATCAAATCCTGTTCTAGTAAGAGCCTTGACTCCTACTTGGATTTATCCGATGTCGATATAATTGAATTGAGCTTGTAAGTGTTCTTCTAGTTTTTTTGGAGTGAACAGTTGAATTGATTCTTGAGTTTGTTTTATGGGTAATGTTCTTTCTATAATTTTTGTTATTTGTTCAGTTTGTTGCTTGAAGATTAGTGGTGGTTCATAAAATTTGTCTTTCGAAATTTTTGAAATTGACCATTGTTGAAGGTTTTCTTCAATGTCTGAAACTTGACATTCTAAGCTATTAATTGCTTCTTTTGCCTTGCTTTTAGAATATGAAGAATGAGTAAACTTAGATAAAAGAGACATAATTGAAAAGACTAAGGGATTTGGCTATTGTTGTTCTTAAAATACTTAGCATATAAAATTCTAAATTATACTTGATGTTCTTTGCCTGAAGAATGAAGTACGGGTTATCCTACATTCTAAAAACACTTGGACAACATATTTTAAGAATAGAGTAATGGGTTCACCTCAAACTGAACCATCATATATGGAACAATCAGACAGAACCACTGAGCGAGACCACCCACACCCAACAACAACGCCTACCACTGCAACAAAGGTATTCACAACTAACCAACGCTAGCTACAAGGCTGTGACACCTACCAACGTTTGACTGCAAGGGTTTCCCCTAGAAACTCAGTCAAAAGAGTTCATCTACCAACATATTGACTGCAAGGGTTTTCCCTACAGACTTTCATCTACCAATGTTACTCTTGGCTAACCACTATTCTCCTGGAAATATTGTTGGACACGTGGCTCTGATACCAAAAGTTACCCTAAACAACAAACTTGTAGCAAAGGTTATCAAAGATAATTCATAAGTTATATGTAAGTGCCTGAGATAGAGTAATAGTAACAGTAATGCTTAATTCCTAATTGAAAATTTAGCCTAAAAAGATGATGATTGAAACACTTACAGGATTCTTGAAATTGAAACTTGAAAATATAACTTGAAATTATAACAGCTTTGAACAGAGATTACAAGATGAATGGGGATCCGAGAAGCTAGGTGATTGTTTTAGTCTATTTCAAAAGATGTCCTGATCTCTTGAGTCTTTTTGTTTTTATAGCAATGGTAGAGCATTGGATTCTTGATAATTGAGGACACCATTATTTTAGCTTTGGTTGAGTGTGTTAGATATTGATTGATATTGTTTTGGCAGAATGCTAAATAATTGAGGTTCGGTGAAGTGCACTTTCGGTGCATTGGGGATGGTTATGACATTATTGGTGGTTGGATGTTGATATGTGGGCCAGATTGAGAACTCAAGGCAAAACCATGGTTTGAAATAGTTTTGAAAAAATGGGTTGGTGGAATGTTACGATAATGTTTGTGATAGTGACATTTTGGTGGAAGTTGACTTGTGAATGGACTTGTCCATTATTGGATTTGGAATTGATGGATTTTATTTTGACATTGGTGAAACCATCCGTATTGGAGATTTCTTTGGATAAGATGTTGATGGTGATCTTGAATGGATCTTATTGTTCAGTTTCTTTAGATACTTGGTAGTTTGGAAAGTCAAATCCCAATTCTTGTATTTGATTAAATGTTGATAGAAAAATGCATTTTTCTACCACATAAGGATTGTTTTGGGTACTGCATATTACAGTTTTGTATCTGTCAGTAAGAAAATTGAATACTTTTGTCTTGATTGACTTGAATATTGAGGTCCATAATTAATTTAGCTCTTTGATCTTCTAATCTAAGAAGAGCTTCGTATTGATGAGAAAATTTTGAAATTGTGTTTAGAAATTCTTGAGAGTTAAAATCTTGTACCCTGGAGAGAACAACACTTTATTGTTTTCTTTGTTCCATTCGGGTGGAGTGGAAACCATCCCGATTTCAATTTCATCATTATCTTGATACATTAAGTGCGCAAGATTTCTGATAGTTTTCTTGAGGATTGGAGGACACCAGTGAAAGGTCTCTGGAGATTTTGATAAGATTTTGCCAACGAACTCCATTTCATTGAAATATGCTTTGCCTTTGGATCATTGAGGGATAAAACATTTTTGCCATAAAAGTTAGTAAAAAATTGTCACACTGGATTCCCTTATTAAAATGTAACCAATTATTCTTGGTCAATTTATGAGACATCATCTTGGTTGATTGAACATAATCAACTAAGCTGTAATCTAAATCACTTAGAGACATCTTGGGCTGAACATTGCTATTGGATTAGGCAAAGTTGTCTGGCATGAGTTTTGCTCTGAGATGAGCTGGCTAATGCATTATTGGTCACAATGGACCAAGCCTTAGATTTGTCAGATTTGGCAGACATTTTTCCATTGGCCTTGTATAATGTTTTGCAGTATCCTTTTTAATGAGGCTTTCATTTGGGTTTCATTGTTGGATTTGAAGGTTGTCTATATATCATCAACAAGATATTTCTCTAACTTGTTGAGAGTATAGTTTGTGCTGAAGAATGAGATCGTCCCATTAAACTGCAAAACTATCAGTTTTGAAATTGTTAAATGATACTATTTTTGAAAACCTTTGAAAAATGAAAATTGTTTGAAGACCTTGATTTTTTAAAAACTCATGTAAAATGAATTGGTTTGACCTAACAAGGCAGGATTGAGGCTTTTAAATTAAATTTGATGTGGACTTTGTTGAAAATTCCTTGGTGATTAATTGTTTTTGAAAAATTGTAAATTGTTGAATGTTTGTTGTAAAAGGAATGGGAAAATGACCTCTTCTTCTTAAATCTTTGCAGATATTCTTTTATCACTTATTTGAAATTGATAGATTGTTGACAAAAAAAATAAGTTCCTACGATAATTTTCTTTTTCCTAGATTCTCGGTGATAGTGAATTATTGATTGATTTAAAATGGTTGATGGTAAATTTGAACATTTGTTAATTTGTAGTTGATTTTTAATTGTTGATTGTTTGCATTGTAGAGTTTGTCATTTGTTTGTTCAAAATATGTTGAAGGGATTAATCTTGGAGAGACAAAAATTAAATCTGCACCCAGAATAAACTAACTTTAGTGTTGTTGATTTTAAATTTTGTAGAAATTCTCTTTTTTAGTTTATTCTTGAAATATTTCTTTATCTTTGTTTGATGTTTATTGGATGTCTTGTTGATGACAATTGTGAATAAAATTTTGTATTTGTAAATTTTCTTATTTTAATTAAGAATTTCTATTTTGAGATTATTAATTTCTTGTTTGAGATTTTGTAATGTTAATGGGCTTTTGGTTTGGAGATTTAAATTGTTAATGATTTCTTGAATATTTAAAAAGGTTTGTCTGTGAAATTTGGTTATTGTTTGCCTATTAAATACTTGATTTTAACTAATAGTCATGTTTTAATTGAGGATTGTCTATTTTGTAAATAAAGTCTAATAAAAGACTTGCTAATTTTTGTTTTGAGATTTTATTAATCCGTGAGACTTCATTGCATTACATGTATTAATTTGATCATTTGATGATGAATTAGAATCAGATTGCTGATGTTTGAATATTGTAAAGTTGGGGATCATCGTGATCTAAATTAGATTCGGATTCAACCGAGTATCTTAGTTGAAACATTTTTTGATTCATTTCGTTACTCTGTAATTCTTTGATTTTCTTTCCAATTTGCAATCACTCGCAAAATGTTATGCTTTCCCACATTCGAAAACAAAGTTGGTTGATTTGTTTTGTGGTTTGGTGTCCATGGTTGTTATTGTTTGTGATTTCTTTAAGGATTAAGTTTAGAAGATGTCTTTGAATATAGAAGATGTTCTTTGAATATATAGGTTGTTTTTGAGTATATGAGTTTTTTGTTTGGTTGTATTTGTGATTTGATGTTTTTAAATTTTGAAGATGGCTGTTTGATTGGATCAAAACCGTATTGTTAACAAAAGTCACCGTAGTTCTTTTCTCTTTGTCTAGATTATTGATTATTTAATTGCGGTTCTATGTTTGAGATCATTGCAAACTTGTTAATGCAATTTCATCTTGTTTTTTCAATTAAATCACCATAAGTGACATTGTCATATGGGATTGTTTTATTGTATGAAGCCTAAGTTAGTGTCTAATTGTT
>QNQO01004349.1:0-28379 GCA_003290165.1 Berberis thunbergii | reverse complement strand
TCTGAAAATCCAAGTGTATTCAATTTGGATTTTAAAAAAGTCCACAAAAGTCTAGGGGTATTCAATCAGGATTTTAAAAAGTCTTTCTGAAATCCACAAAGTCTTAGGGTATTCAATATGGATTTCAGAAAGTCCACAAAAGTTTTAGGTATTCAAAATATCATTCATATTTATGGATTTGGAAAATCATGGATTCTCATGGACTTTGTAGTGTTAGGTATAAATAACAAAGTTCAATAGTTTGTCAGCCTCCATATCAAAGATTTCAACGTGAAAAAGTCTCCAAAGTTCTGCCTTGTGCCAGCCGC
The DNA here is from genome assembly GCA_003290165.1 of Berberis thunbergii. Classification (NCBI taxonomy): domain Eukaryota; kingdom Viridiplantae; phylum Streptophyta; class Magnoliopsida; order Ranunculales; family Berberidaceae; genus Berberis; species Berberis thunbergii. The sequence continues at coordinate 28,071 of QNQO01004349.1, read as the reverse complement.
GAAGAGGTTGGTTCACATCCTCTTGTTTTCTCGATTCTTTTTCTATCTTTGCATAAACACAAGAGAGAGAGAGAAAGATGACGATGGCTGACCTGCCTTTACGTTTATACAAAACACAACACTCCACCAAAAGCTCTCTCTTTTATCACATCTTCTTATCTTCTCTGTAAATGAACGATTTTCATGGCTTTCTTACAATTTCATCATCTATCGTTGAACCCATGTTACCCTTGTGTTCCTTTCATGTTCCCTCTTGTCTATGTGCTTCCTCTTTGTTGTTATTGTACAGATATTTAGGAGAGTCAAGGGAGACGAAGATGAATCAACCCATAGCCCATTTTTCAATCTGTAGATGTTCCCTTTCATCTACAATAAACAAAATCCATCAAAGCAATAATTTGGTTGTGTCAAGGCTAAATACTGTATGTTTATGTCATTTTGCAAGTGATGATTTTTAATTTGGTTGTGTTCAATGATTTGATTTTGTTGAATGTTGGATTGCGATTTCATGTCATTACCTGCCTGGTTATCTTTTTTTTTGTCAGATACATGTCATGTTATTTAATGTCTAATATATTTGGTTTGTTAGAGGATATGTCATTACCAACTTATTTTTATCTTGCAAATAATTAGAAACCTGTAAAAGTCGTTCATACAAAGTCCGTGGATTTTTATAAATCTCTAGAAAGTCTGTAGCAAAAGTTTATGGATTTAAGAAATCAGCAAAAGTCTGTGGACAATTTAAAGATTCTGTAGATAATTTAAAGAGTCCGTGGACTTTTCAAATTATTTATCAATTCCATAAGAATCCATATACAATACACCCCAAAAAATTTGAAATTTGTGAATCTAATATGATCATAATACAATTTCAAAGAAAAAATTGTTTATATGAGGCTCAAATTTTATACGAGTTGGCTAATAGTAAATATTTTCATTGAATTCTATCGTTATTTTTTAGATATTAATTTTAAATATTTTTTTGTTAGGGGTTTAATATCACTTGTGAAAAACAATTCATTTCTTTAATGTTAATAAATTTTTATTAAACTAAACATTTTTTAATGTTTGCAATTACTAATAAAATTGCATTGAAAATAAAAAAAAATGCACTCGAAGAGTATCGAACTCAGGTATTTTACTAAAAGTGATAAACCTTCAACCACTACACCAGCAAAGACATGTTGAAGTATTTTCATAAACAATTAACATATTGTATTCTACATTATATAATTGATTTTTTAAGACTAAAATATATATACTAAAAATATTTTAAAAGTTGAGCGCCCCTTAGTAGGTCCGCCCATGGTTTTACTTGTTAATGACAATGCAATAACAATACATATCATTAGCAACTTAACTGGAAGGATAACTTCGGGGCGATAGTTGAAGTCATTTGTTTGGGTTCAGCTGTTGATGTTAATCTTTGTTGGATTGCTCATGAAAATTTTGGGGTTTCAAATTGACATCAACACCATGTTTCCCTCCAGCAACCAAGGTTCAGTAACCATCCAGGATGGATTGGAGTGATAATTTGGTGAGGCAAGAGTGAAGGAGGAGAGGCAGCACAATGCCCATGTAGGATCTTTACATAGTATCTCATGATTTCTATCCATCCACCCATTGATGGAGAGAGATTTTTTCATGTTTTCACCTATTCCATCCTGCATATCTTATTGTTCATTGAGAAAGAATTGGATAGGGAAAAAAAAAGAATAAGAATTAGATAAATATTTTTTTTTTTGAGTTACCGAAATTTCTTTCAAAATTCGAAATATTTTTTTTTTCATTAGGTCAGTCACAATTTTCAAACATTTTAACCCATTATAACTGTAGCTTAGTGTTAAAATTTTGTTATATAAGTGATTTTTATGCAATATGTAGTTTGTGTGACATTAAGAGTTCGTGAGACTTTGTATATAGTATCTAAGAGTGTAAAATACTTAAATTTTCACGAAATATTTCTTAAAATCAACTTACCAAAATTACTTTGAAAAACAAAATAAAAATTCTTGGTCGAGGTACATGTTTTGACATATTTTTCTTTAGTGCTATACTTAGCTTAGGTTTATTTCTTATTCCCTAGTGCTAATTTTTCCTTTTCTTCTTTCCTTTAGAGGAACGGTTTTACGTTTTGACAAGCAACTTAGCAGAACAATTTCTATTCTATGTAACGTGTCAATGTCAAAAAAAAATACTTTAACTTTATTTTATTTGTAATATTTGTTAATATTACTACATATGTATTACAAAATTTGTTAATATTGCTACATAAATAATTTTAACTTATTTATAAATAATTAGAACCTTGGAATGATGTGTGAAATAGTTGGTGATTGAGGCTAAAAATATTAATTGGTGTATTTTGACAAACACTTTATTCAATATTTATTTGGTAGGAAAAGAAAGCACCATTTCAAACATTTATGGCATTACATGACCATGACCATGATATAAGCAAGCATTATAAGATTGAAAATGAAGACTTTTTTTACTTATAATTTCTTTGTCATATATTGACTTGGTATTGTTGATTTTTTTTTCTATGGAAAGCTGTAAAATTAGTGAATAAATAACTGAGAAATTTTTTAAGCCCTCGTAAAAAAATTTATTTTTTCATAATTTTAAAAGATGAAAAAATCTAACTGTCGAGGGAATGGGCGAGGAGGGGACCGTCCATCCCTCGGAATGTGTGCCTTCATTTTCCTTTCACACATTACGAGGGGATGAACGATCCCCCCTCGCTAGTTTTCTCACCCATTCCCTCGACAGTTAGACAAGCTCTTAAAAGATATATAGTGAAAAGTTCATAAGTTCTATTTCCTCTCTTTTCTCTAACTTTCACTATTTTTATGAATAAAAACCTCCCTAAATTGTGGATATGATTTTATTATTATTATTTTTGTGTTGCGTGGGTATCAAAAACTTTGTGTGTGTGGTCATAAGTTGGTCTTTTATTTATTTATTTAATGTGTGAGAACATATGGTATAATAGGGGACTAATCCACTAATCCAATCCAAACCAAGAGAAAGGCAAAATATCTCTACATTGATTAAGATAAGATACTAAGGTCCCATGCACAATATTTAAGTCCATTCAAATCAAAACTATCCATATTCTAGCAGCCTCTGTTTTTTTTTGGGGAATTCTAACTGGCGAGGAAACGCGCGAGGGATGAGTGATGGAATACATCTCAAAGGGGATGGAGGGTTCTACTCCCATTTCTCACGCGTTTTCTCGTCAGTTAGACGAGCCTTTTTTTCCCAACAATTCTACCCGGTTAGGTTTGTCGGTCATTTTTAGGTTAAATATGGTTTTTTTTACAAGTCTATCTGTTTTATAGGTGGTAGTCGTGGTTGTGTTTTAAAAAAAAAGAATGAAGATGTAAAAATATAAAAAGACCAAAAATTGACCCAAAAGTGATCAGCAAACCTGCTGGCTAGACTTACTATTATTTTCTAAGTATGTCTAGGCAGCCAGGTTTGACATCCTTTTTTGGGTCAAGTTTGGTTTTTTTTTACACTTTTACTCGTTTTTTTAAAAACACAACCACAACTATCATCTATAAAAGGGTAGAAGTGTAAAAAAACCCAAAACCTAGTCCAAAAATGGCTATCAACTCTGGCTGCCTAGAAAAATGGCTATCAACTCAGATTTGCTGGTCATTTTTTTTTTTTACCAATTTTTAAGTTTTTTACCTCTTATTTTTAAAATACAATCACAAATACCACCTATAGAATGGGTAGAATTATAAAAAAACTAAAACTTGACTAACAAATGTTGGCTAGAATTGTTGTTTCAGCCAACCGTCATTTTTTTTGTTACACTTATAAACTTTTTACACTTATACGCATTCTATAAATGATATTTGTGATTGTGTTTAAAGATAAAAAATAATAAAAAATAAAAATAAACGGTCAACCTTTTCTTTTCCCAAAAGAAAGAATCGAAAGCAAAATGGAGCTGATAGTCATCGAGACAGATGGCACGCGTCAAATAGAAACGCTAAGGCTTCTATGCGTCCAAAAAAAACTACGCGTTTCTTACGCGCGTCAAGAAACTCACCCAAACAAATCCATAAATATAAGGGATAAGGGATAGTCAAATTTCCACAAAATTAAAGCTACCGCTGGCGGATCTCAACGACAAGAAACAAAAACAACAACCAATCTTTATCTGGGTAAGCAATCAATCGAATCCATCAACACTTCTCTCCGATTTTCAATCTAAATTTGTTTGTTTAATTCTATGATTCTAGATCTCATGTGTTTTTTTAGGTTTTCGATCTAATTATCTCTTGTGTTATATAGATCTATCTCATTTATTGTAAGCCAAACTACCATGCTTGCATGTTATGATCATCAATAATTATGTAAGAGGAGATTAGAGTCTGTCTTTTTACAACCATATTTTTAGACCCCCTCTCCTTTCTCAATTTGATAGTTTCATTCTTTCAAGAGATGTCATGAAAAGGGAAAAAGTATAGATGTTTGATCATATTATTGAGTGAGGGAATCAGGTTCTATGATAAAGATGATATTTACAACCTCGATATACACATAAACGCTTTTGGGATTTTACGATGTGATAGTCACTTTTGGGCCCAGTTTTTGTCATTATTTAGAGTACAACTCCAGACACTGTCTTAAAAGAAGCGAAAGTGTAAAAAAACCAAAACTTACTCCAAAAGTCGCTACCAAACCTGACTGGTTAGATTTGTTGAACGAAGTATGAATTTTAGTAGACATTTATTGTACATATTGGGTTAGGTTATTGTTGATTGATTCATTTTGTTATTATGGCACATACTTTTGTTTTTTAGGTCTTTTTGTTTAGCATTTGAATCATAGCAACAACTCTGTTTAAACTGCAGTGATGTTAGTCATTTTTTGTCCCTAATATGCTTGTAATGAACCTTTACTGGTTGTGTGTGAATATGTGTATTTCCACTTTTTAAGAGAGATAATGGCCGGTTTATTGGAAACTTGCTTGCACAATTCAATCAGGTTCATCTTTCAGTTGGTGAGATCTAGCATTCATTTCATTCTTATTATTGTGTCTGTTATTTGAGTAGCATAAATGTGATTAAGAAAAGAAAGAATTCGTAGGATGTTGTATTACTTGTCCCTCTTGTTCTGGGAGAGATTTTTCTAATGAATTAATTGGGTGTAATGTGTAATGTACATGTTATCGTGTACTATTGTCTAAAAAGATATTTTTTCTGTCATTGTATTCAGTGAGGGAAAAATGGGAGGCGGAGACAAGAACGAAGAGAGTGACAAAGGGCTCATGTCAAGTCTTGCTCATGGGCTTGCTGGGTATAACCAACATGGCCATGGGGGTGGGGTGGGGATACCCTCCGCAAGGATATCCTCCACAAGGTTATCCTCCTGCTCATGGCTCCGGCTATCCTCCTCAAGGCTCCGGCTATCCCCCGCAAGGCTATCCTCCACAAGGTTATCCTCCACAAGGGTACCCACCAGCAGGATATTCCTCCTGCATCAGGTGGTACCCACCTACTGGTTATCCTGGTTCATCTGCAGCTCATGGAGGAGGTATAACAATGACACCTTTTCGTTTCATTTGCCAAGCAATCAAATGACATTGAATTATTTTGTTTTTTATAGTTTTATAGAGTAATTCTACACTGCTTTGTTTGGGTGCATTTTTTTGTACCTCTTTTGGGTTTTTTGACACTAATATCCATGCAAGATTCTAAATGGCCGAAGAAGCCTTTAACCAATTTTGTGAAACAAACATAATTCTTTACATTCATAGGTGTTCATTCTTGAGACTGAAATTCGCAGGTCACGGTCGTGGTGGAATGGGAGGGATGCTAGCTGGGGGGTGCTGCAGCTGCTGCTGCTGCTTATGGTATGCACAAGATGTCCCATGGTTCTCATGGTCAGGGTTCTCATGGTCAGGGTTATGGTCAGGGTTCGCATACTGGTGGACAGGGCGCCTTCTATGGGTATGGTGGTGGAAAGCATGGAAAGCACGGGGGCAAGTTCAAGCATGGGGGCAAGTTTAAGCATGGAAAGTTTGGAAAGCATGGGAAACAAGGGAAGCATGGGATGTTCAAGAAATGGAAGTAATATTTTGATCTATAACTGAGTCTTGAATCACTTGTGCTTTACATCATCGTATGTATCTGGTTTCGACATCTAACTGCATTTACTTTCTAAGAAGGCCATCCTGTTGGGCCATTTATTTCGGCATTAGCCCTTCACAGATCGTAGCTTTTCATAGTATATACTCTTTTGAGTTTCTATTGTTTATAAAATTGCTGTATATTTGGCACATTCTCATGCATGCTCTATCCTATAACAATCTGAATAAAGAGGCCTCTATCTTCATTTGGTACTCTGTTTAAAGAGACTGCCGAAATTCTTATTGAACTATCTAGGTCCCTTCTACTATTGTGGGCAACACCCATTAAATTGATTAGAAATCCCTGTAGCTATTTCCTCAAAGTTACATATTGGTATGGAACGAACGCTTTATAGGTTCTAAGGCGATCTGACTGTAATATTAGCAGAGAAATGTTTGGGTGCGGGAGCAGCCGTGGCTCTGTGTTGATGGTGATCTCAACCATAGTTTTGGTTGGTTGAAATTTTTATCTTGTTCTTAAAAATATAGCAGAGAAATGGTTGCTTTCATCCTAAAGAGTTTGCTTGTCAGTGTAGTAATTTTCTCTGCGCGGCATTATTTTGTTTATCTTATATTTTATTTTCTTTGTTCTAATTTATATTTCCTACTCTATAGGTTGTGTATTAAAGCAAGGATCGTGATTTCGTGAAATTATATGAAAATTAACTACTAAAAATTACAAAATTAACTACTAAAATTATATTTATTCGAGGATTTTTTCGCAAATTTTAGGGATTTATTTTAAACTATCCATTGATTTTCTAATTATAGGTATTTTAGTTTTCATTTAATGTGTTTAATATATTTATTTACTTGCCACATATAATATTCGCCATAATCAGCTTTAGTATTTAAATTCATTATATATTTCATGTATTCTCTCACCTTCGAAAATTATTATATATTTCATGTATTCTCGAAATTTTACGTTTTTCTTTTACACAAACGAAATATTTCTTAAAATTAGAAGACTGAAATTAACTCGAAAACGAAATCACAATCCTTGCTTTATTTTAATTATTTATTGATTTTTGAAATCAATCTCTACTTTTTAAATTATATTACCCTTGATATTCTAATTATATAGGTATTTGGTTTTATTTAATGTGTTTAATATATTTATTTACTTGTATATTTTTCACATATTTAATATACCACGAAATTCTTATATATTTCATTTATCCTTGAAATTTTTACGTTTTTTTTCTTTACCACACCGAATTATAAATTTTTCTTAAAGTCAAAAATCAAAATTAGCTCGAAAAACCGAATAACAATCTTCCTTGTATTAAAGTATCCATAATTCAAAAAAAAAAAAAAAAAAAAAAAAAGCCAACGATCCTTAATAGTAGTTGTATTACATCCCTAAGACTTTTCATACCAACAATCCTTATTTATAATATTCGAGAGCTCTTGTGGAAGTGAAGTCCTGAAAACATAGTAGATCGTACTCAGAACTCAAATAACTTTCTGCAATTTAGAATCAAAATAACTTTCTACAATTTAGGAGTTCACTATTTATTGAACAGGAGATCCCTTTGAGAGGTGAAGGTTGAAAATTACCTTTGTGATTCATTTTAGATCGAGAGGTATTGGTCCAAGCAGGTTTTTGTGCTAAAACAAGTCAAACAGATTGGGTCATGTCAAGCCATTTCCTGGCAAGTCGTGTTTGTGTCCTATATTATAACCCGCCAACCAGTCTAACATGATCCGTTGCTTGGTCTAGACGTGAGTTTGCATTTTGTTTGATATGTTATGATCAAATCGTGTTCCAAAACCAATCTTTAATGGAAAGAGTTTTGGAAAAATAGAGAGTATAGGACCGATAGGTTATTGGGCTTATTTAGTTCCAAAGAAGTTTGAATGCCTTCCGTGATTCCTTCATCAAGTATACACAATAGTGCGAGAATCGAATTTAGACAAACAATACAAATCCTATTACAAGGGAACTGATTGTGTGTGCACTTACATTATAACTCATAATGTGAGGTGTACACCGATCTCTACTCCGAAGCTCCAAGTGCAAGGTTTTCCAAGCATGATAGTTAACCCATGCAAAGAAGTATATATTGGAGCTCGGTTGGTCCATTGCAGTGCCTCAACCTAACCGTGCCAACCCTCACTCATGGATGTACCAATTTGTTAATGCACTAACCAAATTCTTCTTAAAGCTCTATAGAGAACTCTTCGCTATCTATTGATTATGACATTCATTTTACTCTTACTACTATTGAATTTATATTCATATTCGAATGGCAAATGGCCCGAAAACTCAAATGATCAATGATTTATCTTGAGATTTGTTGTTTTCCTTGGCCAAACCAAATATTATGGTCTAAAAAAAAACACAAATAAAGGATTTTTTTTACCCCAATAAGATGATCAACATGTGTCCAACCAGTGTTCTAAAAACCGCTAGGCGGGCGACGGGCGGCACCTAGGTGGTCTTAAGTTTTTTTTTATTATAACTTTAATAATTTACAAAAGTTAAGCATAATACTTTATCAATTACATCCAATTTAATGTCAAATACATATGCAAATATATAAAAACATGAAAATTAACAATCATGAACAAAATTTATTAAAACTCAAATGACTGAAGTTAGTCATGATGGGTACTTTATACAAAGTTGAATTTGTGGACAAATATCCAAACATACTCTTTTATTTTTCTTCAAATTGCATGAATAACTTCAATCATGTTTGATATAATCTATATTACTAAAATTGATACTAGAAGATCATTTGAGAATTCCATTAAGTAATCATCATTTGCTACATTTAGACATATACTGAATAAAAAATAATTCAATTATTTATTTCTAAAAAAGAGAAAAGAAAAATAAAATAAGAACACAATTAGCCTTTAAAAAAAAAAAAAAAACTCGCCCAGACCCCGCTTAGACAGCCCAAAACCCGCCCAACAATTCATCTAGGCATTTTTCTACCTTCTAGCGCTCAACCATTAATTTGGGCGCCGCTTAGGCCGATTTTTAGAACATTGTGTCCAACACATGCCATTTTGGTATGTAACACGAAGGGTGCTCTTCAAAGGCAACCATTATCGTTAAACTTGGACTTGACGACCAAGGGACCAAGATTCACTTCAAGAACTATGTTAGGTAGAGGTTATGCCGTATAAGGGTAAGAGGTAGAAGACATCTACAAGCAAGTAGAGAGAACCCCATGAGATTTTGTTGAGTAGTTATTATTGTCTATAGTTCAAAACTGACTTAAGCATCGATGGCTCATCCTAAACAATCTCTTGACCTTGTCTCAGACTCTCATAGGACCCCGTCCACACATTCGTTTCGTCTAGACACTCATCCTGTCCAGAGCAAAGTCAGACCCGTCCTGAGTAAGCATCTGAAGCTTGGCTTCAAGACCCAAAGCCACAATGAAATCAAAGCCCCAAAATTTGAGAATTTAGAGTTTCTAACTACTTGGCTAACCCTCGCCATGATATAATGATCAATAATTCCTGAGAGATTCTAAATGTCAAGGGAATGAGCGAGGGAAATGAGGTGGCGAGGTGAAAGCCGTTCATTTTCCTCGAGATGCGCACGAGAAAAGTCAACGCATGCATCGCGAGGAAATGAACGGCTTTCACCTCGCCACCTCATTTCCCTCGCTCGTTTCCTCGCTCATTCCTAGACATTTAGAATTTCTCATAATTCCTATATTACAAAGTGTTTGTTCTGAAAGTGGATCTTGTGTAAAAGTTAGCTTGACAATAAATAATTATTAATAGTGCCCATACTATAACTGATTGTCATCACTCTTACAAGGAAGCCACTATTACTGTCATTACCCCTCCCCTTTTATTATGCTAGATCAATAGACTCTTGAGATTTTATTTGTTTTTAATATTGAGATTATTATTTTTTTCTAAATAACAAAATAGATAATCGTAAGTTATATTAAAACTTACATCAAAATATATGCCCAATTTTGCATTCATTTACAGCAAATTTACCTTTTTTCATGATTTAGGGGCCTAATAACGATGTTGTGACCCCTCCGAGTTGGCAAAACTAAAAGGTAGTTGAGAATACTTCTCATTTGGGCAATTGAGGTAGGCCTTAGGGCTGACAAAAAATCGATTAAACTGATTAAATTGACTGAACCGATTGGTTTTGGTTTTAAATTCAGTTCAGGATCGATTTCGGTTAAATTTTTTTTTAAAATCGAAGTGGTCGGTTTCGGTTTCGGTTTCTATGTGATTTTAACCGACCAAACCGAACCGACCGAATATATATAAAAATAATATATATTTTATTATATACATAATACAGTATATTTAAAATAGTCGGTTGATCGATTTTATTTTGATTTTAGTCGTTCGGTTACTGTTTGCATAAATTAGAATCGGTTCGGTTTTTGTTAATATCGGTTCAGTTCAGTTTGAAAATTTTAAAACGACCTAAGTCGATTCGGTTCATGGTTTAAGTGAAAAACTGAACCGTCGATTCGGTTTTCAGCCCTAATATATGCCCAAATGGTGTAGAAAAGTTGGCGGTGGAGTGTGGGGGGTGGTGGTGTCAACCAGTCGTTCCCTTTTTATTTCACTTACAAATTTGGCTCCACAAAGCCCAAAGCTGAGGTTACATATAACATGAACCAAGATCTCCAAAACAACAAAATCAAAGCAGTTCCTACACAGAGCATTGAGAGAAGCAAAGCAAAGCACAGCCATGGCTTGTACTTCGGGGGACTGCGGCGGCGGTTCTGGTTGCTACAAGGAGGAAGACGACGATGGCTGCAAGGGAGTACGAACCGGGAAACAATCCACCACTAATGGTGACACCGCCTCTGCTTGAAATGCAAGGTGGAAGAAGCGACCACATCAGGCATGGTGGAAGGGAGCAACAACCTCTGCCGTAGCTGTTTCCGCAACTCTGTCTTCGGGAAGTTCAAACAAGCTGTCACCACCCAAGACTTGATTTCTCCCACCGATAACGTTCTCGTTGCCTTTTCTGGTGGCCCTGCATCCAGGTACCCTTTTTTTTTTCTTTCTCTATTCTTTCTTTTGTTAATGGTGTTTATGTAAAAAAAAATAAAAAAGGCTTCAATCAATTCAAGTAGAATCACTCACTCACTAAGAGATTAGTTTGTTAAGTTTTATAAGACAAGAAAAATTGAGGGTATTTAGAAAGATAGATACTAGGGTCTGTTTGGTTCTAAAGAAAAGAATTCTGAAGAAAAAAAGTTGTTAACATTGAGAAGTTGAATAATTTATGAGGAGAAGACTTAATGATCTCTCTAAAGGTGTCTTTGGTTGATTGGAATCCATGGGGGATCACTTAATGATGGTATGAACTAAATTGGATTGATGGTATGAACTAAATTGGATTTATTTCATTTCTATTTGATGTTGGTATTTAATTAGTTCATATGTGCGATACTGCAACATCTTTGTCATGGAAAAGTTTTTTTTTTTTCCTTGTTGCAATCAAGCAGTGGAAAAAAATTTGGAGGTTTTTTTTTCTTTCTCCAAAGAAACATTGTTTTCTCTGAAAATTTTTCTAAAAATCAAACACACCCTAAGGTGATTTTGAAGACGAGTTAAAGGCAAGTGATGAAATGTTAGACACAAAGGAAATGAGTATGTATTGTGTGTCCTTCTCATTCACAATCTCCTGTTTATATACAAATTAATCCAGAGAATATTCACAATATATTGCTAATTTCCTTAAAACTATTATACAATATTGACTCTATAAGCAACCTTCCTAATACAATATTCTCAATCAATCAGGATATTCGCAATATATTCTCATACCCCCCCCTCAAGTTGGTGCATGGAGATTCCGTATGCCCAACTTGTGAAGTAGATATTCATATTGTCGTTTGCCCAATGCTTTGTGAAAATGTCAGCGAGTTGCTCATTGGATGGACAAATGTGGATTGATATGTCCAGCAACAATGTCATCACGGACAAAGTGACAATCGACCTCAATATGTTTTGTCCGTTCATTGAAAACGGGATTTTGAGATATATGGAGAGCCGCCTGACTATCACAATGAAGAGACATAGGACGTGTGTGAGGCATCCCGAGGCTAGCTAAAAATAGCTTTAAGTCATTTCAACTCACAAGTAGTCATAGCCATAGACCTATATTCCGCCTCTGCGGAAGGAGCGGGATACAGTATGTTTGCTTCTTTGTCTTTCAAAGATACCGGCGAGTGTCCCAAGGAACACCCAACCAACCAGTGAGGACCGCCGAGTCAAAGGGCATCCGGCCCAATCAGCGTCACACCATCCATGTAACTGCATGTCACACTTACTACTCAAATGTATACCTTGACTTGGATTACTTTTTAAGTACCGAACCACGCGCAAAGCGGTTTTCCATTGGTCCGCCCGAGGATGTTGCATAAATTGAGATTAAAACATGAACACTATAAGATAATTCGGGTCGAGTGAAACACAAATAAATTAGCCGTCCCACCAAGCGACGGTAAGGCTCTGGGTCAGCGAGCTCTAGACTCTTGGACAAGGCGAGTCGATGATTCTGTTCCAATGGCACCGCCGCGGGCCTTGCCCCTAGCAATCCGGCCTCAGAGATGATATCTAGCGCGTATTTGCGTTGACAAGCACAAACCCATCCGGTCCGCATGCCACTGTCAACCCCCAAGAAATACTTTAAAGGACCTAGATATTTCATATGGAAACAAACACTGAGGTAACCCTTGAATTTCTGTATATCCCCCGGATTACGCCCAGAGATAATAAAGTCGTCGACATAGACAAGAACACTGAGCTGAACCGCACCTCTTTGTAGAGTAAACAAAGAATAATCTGAATAAGATTGCCGAAAACCATAATTCTTCAAAGCAGTCGACAGTTTAAGCAAACCAGCATCGGGGTGTCTGCTTCAGCCCATATAATGATTTCTTAAGCTTGCACACCTTTCCAGAAGTCCCCCACCTGAAAACCAGGTAGTAATTTCATGTATACCTCCTCCGTAAGGTCACCATGTAGAAAGACATTATGAACATCCATCTGATGGACTTCCCAATTCTTGGCAGCCGCAACAGCAAGAAAGACCCGTACTGTAACCATCTTAGCTACTGGAGCAAAAGTCTCTGTATAATCAACTCCTTCAATTTGATGATTGCCAAGAATAACCAGCCGAGCCTTCAATCGTTCAATGGTCCCATCAGAGTTATACTTGATCTTATATACCCACTTGCATCCTAGAGCTTTCTTTCCTGGTGGCAAGTCGGCTACAACCAGGTTTCATTAATCTCAAGAGCCTCAATTTCTCGTCGCATGGCATCCCGCTAGCGACTGTCTTTCACGGCCTCAGAATAAGCACACAGGTTCCGATTTGTTGTCAAGGCTGCAAGAAAATGTCTATGTCGCATAGAAAAATTATCACAATTCACATAATGTGCTATAGGATAGGGTGTACCTGAGGAATGCCGTGGTACGGGTGAAGCTGGTACGGATGGACTCATTTTTCGAATGGTATGAGTAACATAATCACGGAGTCGTACCGAAGCTTGCCTTTTGCGTTGACCCCTGCCCAACACATCTTCCTGATTTGCGTCCGGATTGTCCTCCTGGTTCACACAAATCGGCTGCCCAGCAGCCTCATCCGGTTGCACAAATCCCTCGGCACCAGCATTTGCCCCATCCTCGGCACATGCAGACTGCCCAACAGCCCTATTTGGCTGAACAAATTCCTCGACACATGCTGGCTGACCAACAGCCCCATCCGGCTGTACAAATCCCTCGGCACCCCCCCTCAAAACAGGCGTAGATGTCTCCTCAAAGTCCTCGAGAACCGCCTCGATATTAGGCAGACCATCATGGTCTAAATTAAAATTATCTGCAAAGGGAAAAAACTCCTTCCGAGAATACAACATTACGAGAAACAAAGAAATCTCGTTTCTCCAAGTCATACAAAAGCCACCCCTTTTTCCCATAAGGGTACCCAACAAAGACGCATCTTCGACTTCTACTGGCAAACTTATCCCCCGTCTGCACATGCGCATAACACAAGGACCCAAAAATGCGCAAATGATCGTAAGTGGGTGAGCTGCCATATAGGACACTATAAGGTGTTTTCCCATTCAAGACCAAGGAGAGAGTCCTATTTATCAAGTATCCAGCCGTCAACACACATTCTCCCCAAAACTCAATAGGAAGAGAACCCTGAAAACGCAGCGCCCGAGCTACGTTCAAAATATGTTGGTGTTTCCGTTCAACCCGCCCATTCTGTTGAGGTGTTCCCACACAAGATGTTTGAAAAACAATCCCATGTTCAAGAAAATATTGTCGCAGGCAAGTGAATTCAGTGCCGTTATCACTCCGCAAAATTTTTACCTCTTTATCAAAATTATCTCTTAACCATCGAGAAAAACATTTGAAGGGTGTGAGAGACCTCTTTCTTATCAACAAGTAAGTAAATCCATACAGCACGGGAAAAATCATCAACAATGGTCAAAAAATAAGAAGCACCACTAGAAGTTGTTCTATAAGGTTCCCATAAATCAGTGTGAATAAGTTCAAAAATAGTCGAAGCTTTATGTTCACTAACAGGAAACTTATCTCTACTTTGCTTTGCCCTCTGGCAGACGTCACAGTTTTTATTCAAGCGATTTTTCTTTTCACTAAAACTTACTTCGGGAACTAACTTTGTTACCTGTAGAGATGGATGACCCAGTCGCTGGTGCCATAGATCAAGAGATACCACACTATTGGCCTTTATTGCGTGAATCTGTGGCAGCCCCCGGAAGTAATAGAGTCCATCGCGTCGTTCACCCGCACCAATCAGCATCCTCGAAGTGCGGTCCTGTATAACACACAGATCATTAGTGAATTGGACAAAACAGTTATAGTGATCAGCCAATTGCGACACAGAAATTAAATTGCAAGTTAGCCCTGGCACATAAAGAACATTTTGCAAACAAAAATTTCTGTCAAGAAGGATCGTCCCCTCTTTAGTGGCGATAGCGCTACTCCCATCTGGCAATCCCACGGGACATTGAGCAATTTCCCTGAAGTCACGGAGATCCCCGATCGTGCCAGTCATGTGATTCGAAGCTCCCGTGTCAATAATCCAAGGCTTACCAATCATCTTATCGGTCGTTGTGAATTTTGACCCGCCCAGCATTTGGAGAAGTGTCTGCCACTAGGTGGTATTCAGCCCGGGCAGTGGAGATGCATTTGTCTCAGTCACTCCTACCCCAGAAGAACCTGTCTGAGCAGCGTTGGCACTGCCAGCCATGAGCGATGTTCAAAGAGAAATCTCGAACCGCCGTAGAAAGAATCAAAGCTGTATTCACGACAGCCACATAAGATAAACTCTACCTTTTTTTTTTTTTTTTTTTTTTTTTACTTAAACAGAAACATAAACAAAAAACCAGAGAGAGGTTCTTCGTCTTCTTCGATCAGAACTTCTTCGATCAGGTTCTTCGATCAGGTTGAGCGAGAGAAAAATCACAGCGAGAGGTTCTTCAATTCGATCAAACATAAACCAGGTTTGATCGGGTTTCTTCAATCAGGTTTGATCTTTTGAGGTCAGGCCTTTCTTTCTTCATTCTGCTTCTACTGATGAGGATGGAGAGGGGGAGATGATCTTGAGGAAGGAGAATCTTAGGGAGATGATGCAAAGGAGATGATCTTAGACAAAAACAAGGTTTGGAAGAGGAGAACCTGCGATCTGCTGTTCCAAATCTGTAGCAATTTATTTTCGAATCGAAACAGAGCTGGAGGAGATTTCTTCTTCAATCAGTGTTCAAATCGCAAGGGTTCAAATCACACACCCACCTGCTTCGTCTTCTTTGATTAAAACTTCTTCGGAATTTCCACACTTCTTACACAGTATCTTCGATTAGAGGTTCAATCTGAGGGTTCCTTCTTATTCGATCAGGGGTTCAATCAGAGGGTTTCTTCTTATTCAATCAGAGGGCTCCCTCTTCAATCAGAGTTCCTTCTTGATCAGGTCAGAGGTTCAATCAGCGAGTCGAGCGAGTCGATCAGGTTCGATCAGCCGATCTTTCTTCTTCTTCTTCGTTCCTTCATTTCTCCAATCGTACAAAGGTACCTTTCCTCCCTTTATGATACTCTTATGATTAGCTCTGATACCATGATGAAATGTTAGACACAAAGGAAATGACGTATGTATTGTATGTCCTTTTTCATTCACAATCTCCTGTTTATATACAAATTAATCCAGAGAATATTCACAATATAATCTGCTAATTTCCTTAAAACTATTATACAATATTGACTCTATAAGCAACCTTCCTAATACAAATATTCTCAATCAATCAGGATATTCGCAATATATTCTCAATAGCAAGGTAAGGTTGGACCATAGATACTCGATTTGCTCACCTCTTTGCAAATTTTGAACTGAGTCGTACATACCAATTGTGGTGAGTTCGTCATCTGGGTCGGTGGTTTCACCAAACCCATTTGGTTAAGAAGAATACAACAAGGTGAGATAATACGGAAGAAAATATCATATCTAAAATGAAGGTGGTTGAGTCCTTTTACACTTGTTTTTATTCTTTTAAGTTTTTTCCAGTCCTTTACTTGTTAAAGAATCGTGTTTTTCAAACACCTTTAAGTTTCAAAATGTTCAAACTTTACAACATATTATCATAATATGTTCAGCATAGTTTTAAAAAAAATTAATATTAGACAAATATGTTGGTATATATAGTATATATCATACCTAAGTAACGTATGGAATTAAATCAATACACGAATTGCTAACCGCAATAGCATACCAACTCTGCCTCCCCCTTCGAATTTTGTATCATGGAAACCAACGTACCCCAAATTCGTTCCCGTTCTATGTCCCAGGTAACTATGGGTTGGACTGTAAATGGTTGAATCTATTCAGGCCTATATACATTTTGGGTGGGTGGTGATATGATTCAAGAAAGGCAGAAAAAAGTAGATTGTCTAAGGCGAGAAGAGGAGATAATCGGGCTATGTACATTATGTGCTTTCTTGGAGGCTAGAGTACTAATGGAAGGTTCAATAGGGGCAGGGTTGGGAAGATCTTTGTCTTGATGTTCTTAGCAGTATTGGAAGCAAGCTAGACTTGGTGGACTTAACGTTTATGCCTTGGGTTCGCTTGAGACGACATAGAGAGGCGGCCATTTTTTGCAGTAGATGGAAGAAATCAAGGCTGTTACTCTCTTTTATGGTGATGCTTTCGAGCAAATCATCTTATGACAGTGGTACCCATGGATTAATTTAGTTTCTATATCTTTGAGTATCATGATGAAGTGAAAAGATGGATTGAATTTACGAAAAAAGAATGTGGAGGGGTTTCATGTTTTGCACTTATCAATCAGAATGTAGTCGACGTCAAGATCAGTTCGAGGTGGGGTTGTGGCAATGTTGAAGACACGGGTAAAATAGTCCTTTCAAATGAAAGTTAGGTCTTGCAGGTTATGAAATCTCTGATGTTGAGAAAGAGGAGGGTGCAAATGAATCTAGAGAAAGAAGAGAGGCTGGGAGGATATCACACTAATGTGTGGATGTAGCCTGTGTCTAGATGCCAAGGGTTTATAGCTGAATCTTCAAGATACACAAGGGATCTTCTATGAGGCGAGTACAAATGAAAGGCTTGTACGAAGGGGCAGCAAAATTTGGCAAAGTACATATTTTTGGGAGATTGTGGATCCCATCTCTGAAGACATCGTTAGGAAAAGAAATAAGATGAAATCATTAGGAAAAGAAACCAGACAATTCCGACGACTCCCCCCTTGGTTAAAATCAAAATAGATAGAATGGTGTCTAGGCCTTTGGGCCAGTAGAAGGCTAAATAAACCTCGTCTGACAAGAAAACTTAAAACTCATGGACCCATTTGAACCTATGACTAAAAAACTGTTATTGATCGTTGATCAGGACAGTGGGTTGGGTATTAATAGTAGAGGCAAAAGAGGGTAGCTAGCCCAAATTATGAAAGCGAACATCAAGGGCTTGAGCTACATGGAAGCAGACCCAACAGGAGTTCTTGGGCCGCTAAGTGATGCTTCTATGGGGGTCGAAGGCTTAGAAGACGAAGCCGTGCTGGGCTCCCTGTCTGAGGAATTGGGCTTCAATGTGAATGAAGAAATTGAGGTAGGGAGGGCAGCAGTGATAGTGGCTGATGGGCTGGACCTTATGTCCAGCAAGTCAGAGGTTAAGGTGTTTTGCGATGAGGTAGGGGAGGGCCGAAGAGGGGGACTTGGTGATCACGCTTTTGCTTGTGTTTGGAGAATAAGGGTTCAGGAAGGTCTGTTTTATCATTGTTCGTGCACTGCTAGGGTTTTGGTGTTTTGGTCTGTTTTGTGGTGTTTTGGTGCTTATCATCTAATGTTTTTGAAAGTATGTTATGTAAATAGTTTCGGCAGTAGGCCTTTCGACCTACTAGGGTTCTCTTTATGTTGTTAAGATCTAGGTTGTTTGGGCCCAAAGTGCTAACAACCACCTTGGGAGTTCAAAAGTCGTGACGGGGTCACAACTAAGTTGATGCGGAACCATGACAAGTTTGTTTTGTATTTTATGCTATATAGTTCGCAAGTCATTACATTGTTACCTTTAATTCAAAACAAAAATATACTAATAATAAACCATAGCACATCAACTATAATTCAAATAAGCGAATAACATAACTCAATCCATAAGAAAAATAGGACATTTAGTTTTCATATAACACAATGTCTTAAAATTAAAGGTCAAACCTAGTAAATTACTAAACTAGTATCCCATTACCATAAGTTCATCACTAAAATATCCTCACCATCCCGAGTCGAGTCCGTCATTCTCATCTTTACCATCATCATTGAGCTGAAGAAAGGAGGAGAGGAAGAAGAATACCCAAGCGGAGTTGAACTCAAGTAGAGTTGAGTTGAATAAGCTAGGGGGCAGAGGATGACGAAGAAAGAAGAAAGTGTATTACCATCGCCCAAGGGGAGTTCACCCTTGGGTTCATCACGGTTGATTTAAATTGGTTTGTTCCTCAACTAGGTTCATGTATATTAAACACTAATTAGTTAATATTAGACTACTAAATAAAGTATTAGTAAGCTACTAGTAATTATCACTTATTATTTAGGTCATTAACGTCACATCCCCTCAAATTGAGACATGCCCTAGTGGAAGCGCCAAAAACTTTTGAGGTGAGCCAGAATTTTCTGAAGTGTAGCGGCATATTAAAAAATAGAGCTTCAAAAGTCGCAACATCGTTGCATTGGATCTTCAAACAACATAGGTTTGGATTATCAATGATATTTAACCTTTAAAAAAACACAATCTAAAGTTATCTTGTTTTAAAAAGCTGAAATTATTGACAGAGAGAAGAGTATATTTTGCGAGGTTGACAAGAACATGTATATTTAAACTTGTTAGGATAAGTGTATTCACAAGACTGATATGATGAATTTGTGGTTGCTCATCTGTGTCTAATGACTGAGGAGTCACACACTATGTTTTTGCCCCCTAAAACTTGTTTCTGAACATATGTATGCTACAGAGTGGTTCTGGAATTTGTACATGAGTTACAACACAAAGCACAACGGAATTCAGATGCAAGTAAAGATAAGTCATATCCAGTATTTGGCGTTGGAGTTACCTTCATTGATGAGACTATTGCAGCTTCTATTCCTTCTCACGAATTGGAAGCAGCAATTCAAGATATGAGGTCAATTGTGTCAACTTTGGCTCCACCAGCAAAAGAATTGCATGTTGTGGCAATTGAAAGTATTTTCTCGTCACATTTGGAGGATGGAAGATCCAAAATGGAGGAGTTATTAAATGCCACTACAGATATTACTGGGAGAGAAGATCTTCTGCAGCATCTTCGTATGCTTTCTTTACAAAAGGTTCAGTTTAATGTTATGGTTAGCCGGTTAAAAGAGGAAACTGTGTTGATTCACTCACAAGCTTTTGTCTTCTGTAGATTGCTCTCGAGAAAAAATATAACAAATTGGTACTTGGGTCATGCACATCGAGGATTGCTTGCAATGTCATCTCTGCAACAGTGAAGGTTAGTCATTGTTTTTATTTGGAGACTCCAAGTTTTCGGATGTTCAAGGGTACTTTCATTTTAACATGTTCAACACTCTCTATAGTCTATGTTAAGTCTGCACCTATCATTGGATTCTTGGTAAAGTAGTTCTGTACACACTCAGAAAAGTTTCCTATGCCTCAGTGATTCTAGTGGTGTTCTCCTCCACGAGGCAGCTAATCATTTCCTACCAAATACCCAAGGATGACCACATTCCAATTTTGTCTGTAAGCTCTTGCTCAAAACCTGCCTGTACTACTAAGATGGGTGATGTCCTTGGAATTACTAGTGTTACACTCTTTGATATCTGCCGTTTGGTCCTTAAATCCATCATATCTAGCATGCTAAGGAAATTCAGTCTCTAACCAACAAATGTACCCCCATTGCTGTTATCTATTTTCATGAGGGAGAGGCTCATTAAAGGGAGTTGACTGAACAATCCGGAGATCATTCACACAAAAATAAAACTATCCCTTATCATCCTAGCAAAGGTCTTATGCTCGCTACTGGTGCCTAGTACCGATGAATCAATTTCACCTGGAGGATGAGGTGTTCAGTATGATGTACCAGTATTACCACTTAAATTTTTTAGAGCTCCTTTCTTTCCAAATGATCCATGCTATAAGCCTGTGGTATTCAGTTCCACAACCATGCCCCCAACTGACTTAGGGGGGTGTCTTGTATCTGGATTTTGTGGGCAATTTAATAAATTCCATGGATTCTGAAAATCCAAGTGTATTCAATTTGGATTTTAAAAAGTCCACAAAGTCTAGGGGTATTCAATATGGATTTCAGAAAGTCTACAAAAGTTTTAGGGTATTCAAAATATCATTCATATTTATGGATTTGGAAAATCATGGATTCTCATGGACTTTGTAGTGTTAGGTATAAATAACAAAGTTCAATAGTTTGTCAGCCTCCATATCAAAGATTTCAACGTGAAAAAAAGTCTCCCAAAGTTCTTCCTTGTGCCAGCCGCGAAGAGTTTGGTTCCCATCCTCTTGTTTTCTCGATTTTTTTTTCTATCTTTGCGTTAGGGTTTGGATTAGGGTCTATAAATCTGGAAGTTAGTGTTATTAAATTAGGGTTTATAAACCTTATAGTTTTGTGCTATAACTTTACTTCTTACCTCGAAGTATGTACTGCAGATAAACCAGTGAGTCGGTGAGGTATATAATGAGTATGAACCAGGAATACCCTACTTATGAAACGAAATTGGGTCAAAGTGAAGTTTCCTGGTATATAAAATAGCTTATGAGCTTTTAATTCAAGTTAAGCAAGAGCAACCTTGCACCTTCACTGAACTTTAGCACCATATCACCACCCAGTCACCCACAATCTCTTTGGACATGACTTGACAATTTATACGTGTCCATACCAGGACTTTATGGTGGCTGATGCAAGAGCTCTACAGAAAAGCAATTCAACTTTAATATTTGCTCCCAGCAGCTTAAAGTTAATAAAGTGCTTTAATAGTCTTCTAAAACTGAAATTAGTGTTGATGTTTATTACCATAATGGCAAGTTCCACACCTTTCTTCATCTTTCCCTGTAATTAGATGGGCCTCTCAGTATAAGTGACGAACTGATCCCAGTCTTCACAATGTCAGACTTCAGAGCATCTTTAATTTCATTGATTCATTCAAACCAAATACTCGACTAAAGCTGTAAATTAGGGATTATTAAATCGCTGTGTTATATATGATGATTTTAGTATATTTGGTTGGATCATTATGGCATACAATCCCTTGCATATATGTTTTTTATGCCGGTTATCTTCTCAGGTATGTTTTTGATGGTTAATTGGATCATATATGCTATATATATGATATTTTGCTATAGTTGGTTGTGTATGACTAGATTTATGTAACTATGGTTTTGACTTCCATGTGTTTAGATCATGTATCTCTCACTTTTGTTAATTATATGCGGACGCTTTTTTGTTTCATCACTATTTACCAACTTCTTTTTTATCTTGCAAATAATTAGAAATCTGTAAAAGTCGTTCATACAAAGTCCGTGGATTTTCATAAATCTCTAAAAAGTCTGTAGCAAAAGTCTATGGATTCAAGAAATCAGCAGAAGTCCGTGGACAATTTAAAGAGTCTGTGGACAATTTAAAGAGTCCATGGACTTTTCAAATTATTTATCAAATCCATAAGAATCCATATACAATACACCCCTCTTAGATTCCTTGTATTCCTACTACTCAGCCATCGATTGAAACTACCTTGAGCTAGTCTTGCAATCCTGTACAGATTGAGGTGAGTGTACCCAAATGCTTTTGGTTATGAAGCAATGGGGTAGCAGATGATCTGTACTTTTCACTGACTCATTACACAAACCTCACTTTTGCTCTCAGGGGTGTCTCATGTTTGGAGTTCCCTGGGACAACAAGCCATATCACTAAGCATGTTCTTGGTGGTATCTTCCAAACCCATACTCTATCAAATTACATTCTGCCCAGCGTTTCCCTCATATCGACATATGTGTGTATAGTCTCTTTGAGGATAACCCATCTCTGTTTTTATCCCATGCCCACTCATCATCTTCATCTAAAAGCTGTTCGTGAAGTGAATTAACTGGATAAGTTTCCCCAAGCATCCACTTCTATAAAGAAAAATTGTCTTCTGAAAAATGTAGTTTAGAGCCACTTGTTCTCCTGACTGATTCACAAAATTCACAAACCAAGCCACTTTCTTTTAGTAGGCGTTGAAACGTTATGGAAATGGATCCTTCGGAGGCCCGTCTCCTTTCCAATGTGCTCCCAGAATCTGATGTAATTGGGTAATTTTGGTTATTAGTTTAAATATGTTAGTAGGTAGCTTGGCTTACTAAGGCCCATATTAGAGTTAGGGCACTAGCCATAGGGTTAGGTTTAATTATTTGCTTGCCAGATAAGTCATTGGACTCTATAAATAAGGCATGAAGCTATAATTACAGGTTGGTTTGAATGAGTATGAAAAATTGAGTTTATTTTATCTTTGTTTCGTAGTTTTAGTTTGTTAGTTTTAGATTTAGGTTAATTAGTTTAGTTGTATAATACATTAAAGTCTGTTATGACCTTTCTGTTTTGTTGGCTTTTGAGACCAGATTCACCACTTTGCTCATCATATCTTGTGCTTATTATTCTTTTTAGTTAGATGATACTTGTTAAGTCCATTGTTAGTAAAGATAAGCCACGTGCTGGGAACGGTTAGGGAAGCCCAAGTCACCAGTTGAAGTTATTCAGGTTAGGGCTCCTGATGTTTAAAATGAAAAGACGAGAGACGAAATCTTCTCCAAGACTGCAATGACAGAAAACTGTGAACTAAAGGAGTTATCCATTTGTGTATATAATGTGCATAGATAGGTTCATGCTTTCTGCTGTGAACGTACAGGCTGCAATTTTTTGCTCCCAAGGCCCCTTGTGTTTCTGAGATGTTGCTTGCTATTTTATTTCCCATCGTATCCTCTCTCCCTCCTGGTGTCACGAAAATGGTGGTACACCATGTTCTGCAGCTGAACCCTTTTTATATTTTCCAACTTGTTCATGAACATGGTAAAGTTAGTCTTAAAGTTTGATTCTCGCTTGTAAAAACTAGGTCTTTACCGTCCTAAAGTTTGATTCATATGATGACTGATAACCCTTGGGATGTTACTTCATGCAACTCATTTTCTAGGCAAAATTAATAGATCTTTCCGAGATGGCAACTAGTTTTTTCTTTTAACAACAATGAATTTACCAAGTTTCACCTCAGCCTTCAAAGGCTAGATTAATCTGCTGGTGTATGGTGTTGTTTCTTAATTCAACATACTGCGAGGACCAATTGAATGCATCCCTAAATATATTATTTTTTCATCCCTTTATTGATTAAAAATGCTTGGTAGTTTTTTCTTAGGATTGTAATACAACACAACAGCAAGTTCGAGTGATCAAAATACTAGTTCACTGATTAAACTAATTCAAACTGCGAAAATGAATGGCAAGGCATCTAGAGTCCTTATTCCTTTTTCTCTTCCAGGGCCAAGGCTATTCTTTACCAGCAGATGTACAATATATTGACGCAAGATGGGAGATCCCAATCGTGCTTCCACTTCGTGACTGTCTTGCCCAAGAGCTCACAATTCTCTGCCAGCTTCACAGGTTAGCAGTTGAAACACCTACATGTATGAATGTTTTAATGATTGGATATCCTTTTGCAAGATCCGTTTAAATCATTAGGGTTCAAGTTTCTAAAATTTTCAAATATTAATTAGTTAAACAGTTTATTATTGTTACAATTTAACATTATGAGCACATATGCCATTGGTATATGTGTATGCTTAACAACATTCATGTCCATGTTTTGCGCAAAGAAGCTTATTTCAGACACCTGGGTACCTAGTTCACTCTTTATTAATTGTTACTAGTTGTTAATGTTTTCCTTGCATGCATTGTGGACAAGAATGAAATGAATCAACTCCTGAAATCTCAGGTGTCTGCATCAGCACCTGATATTGCGTACAAGTCTAATCATCAGGTCAAGCCATTGGAAGCTCCTCCAAACTCGATCATCCATGAAACATCAGACCACATTAAAATTTATACCCTATAAAAAGGGAGGGTCGCCACTGCGGCTCTTCTCCTCGCCTCACCAAGACTCTGGTGGCGGACCTTGGTGCTTGATGATTTGACTTCCCATGACAACATAGTTTTTTGGAGTTTAAACTTTTTGGAATCTTCAGTTATCTGAATGAAATGCGTAGTGTCTTTGAACTTGATTATTTCCTTAATGTGCCGTTGGTCGCAACTTAATCACCTAAATAGAGTTGGGATGATTTTATTCTTTGTGTACACACAGTTTAGGGAGTTGCAGATCTTAAAACTGCTACAACAATAACCTTACAAGTTTTTGGTTGCAACATGCAATGCTTTCCTTAGAAGTTACATCTTTTTAAGGGAATTCTAGTTTTTGATTTCTTTTGGAGTTATAGTACCTGGCTAGTGTTTCATAGATTTAACTGTTTACAGTTTAAAAACACTTGATCAGCTGGGCGGATCTTGCTCTGGTATCAATGGTTTTGGTCTCAACATTCATCACGCTCTTGCAGGTAAAGAATAGTGTGTTACTTCTCTTCTTTACAGGCCCGCTACCCCCCCCCTTTTTTTTTTTTTTTTTTTCTTCTTTCTGTTGCTTCAGTTAATCTCATGTCAATGATACACTAAGAGATGCCTAAGAGTTTTGTATATTTCAGGAAGAAAATCCTGCTCGGGAGCATACTATAGTCAGAACAGCACAAAGCTTATTCCTTTTCACTTTAATAGGCTACCAGAAACCACTCATTCTAGTGGTATCTTGCCACGATGGCGTCGCAGGAAGCAGAACTCAAACCAGATCAGTCTATGCCCTCAGAGTTTTTCTGCGCAATATGCAACAGCCACATAATAAAATCTAACTTGGACCATATGGAAAAGCAAAGTTGAGAATTGTGATACGGGGTTTCAAATTATTTGAAGTCAGTTGTTGTCCTAGTTGCCAGTTTCAGATATTACCCAAGGAGAGTTCATCGATGGAGCATTTCTATTCATTTTTACCCACAAGAAATGATTGCATCGAGCAAAAGATGGTATTGTTGGCAACCAGGCTTGGCTAAGGTGATTATTATGTTTATAGAATTGTCGACTCGTTCCCTCATGGGCTTCCTACATTTTTATTTTTTCTTCTTCCAAGTGATGAACTATTTAATGTAAGGCGACTCTAAAAAGGTTATGCTTGTTTTTTCTGAAAAAAAAAATGGTAAATTCTGTTTAACAGATCTGACTTTGCCCTCTGTGTGTGTGTTTTTAGGCTCGCATCGAAGATTGCTTGCTTTCTGATGGTGAGAATGAAATCTGAGCCCCCTTCTGTCCACATGGCAACAAGGATATTCTCCCGTCCCCTCTACTGTTAGGTTCATCTGATTCTCCATGGTAAGTCATAACTTCTTGTGCTTGTACTTCCTAATATCAGTTAGCATTACATCGTATAGAGAAAACCACAACAATAATAAAGCGGAGTAGCAATTTAGAGTAACAAATGATTATTTGAGGGTGGAGGACGGGTTGGTATACAGGCATCATTTATGAATTGTAGCTGTATTTATTGCTGCCTTGTATTGGATTGACTCATAGCGAATGATAGAACAAGTCATGTAAATTAGATGTTTTATTACGGAGTTTACTTCTGAGGAATATTGGATGTATGACTAGTATATTTGACGATGCCCTGTGTGATTCAGTAGAATCAGATTGAAGTGTTGTTTCTGCATCATGGACTGAATGCATTCAACTAACTGTAGGCAAACAGTTTCTTATGAATATAATCAAAATATGTTTTGGATGCTGTGTTAGATGTATGAAGTGTTGTATAATGCAATTAAATGATTGAATCAAATCTGGACAGCAGATGCTGATATATAGCTCTATATAAGCTAAATACACGATGGATTCTCAATGTTAGGATTTGCACTGCATGAAACTTAAATTGGGAAAAAAATAGTACCTATTTTAAATGCCTAGAGCTTGTTGATGCGTTTAAATCTCGTCTTCCTGAGAGTTTGACTTGCAAAACAGATATTAGACTGTCAATACCACTTTTTTTGTGGCCAAAGGCACT
The DNA here is from genome assembly GCA_003290165.1 of Berberis thunbergii. NCBI lineage: Eukaryota > Viridiplantae > Streptophyta > Magnoliopsida > Ranunculales > Berberidaceae > Berberis > Berberis thunbergii. Next base: position 1,277 of record QNQO01004349.1, on the reverse strand, counting down.
TCAATATTTAAGTTAGCAACTGTTGAAAAATGAAGTAAATTTGGATAAAACTCAGTTAAAGTTGTATATATTTGTCGATTGTTCCTTTACCTTATATATTGGTCGCGGTTAATTATTTGCGTGACTTAAGCATGTGAGGCCGCAACAGAAGGAAACGTTCTTCGTAACAGTCTCCTCCTTTATAAAAATGTCTGTGGGGATATAATTCCCTCCACAACTCTTTTCTTATGCAATATTTCTCTTCTTTATGAGAGAACACTAGGACCTGGTTTGGGTCTTAGTTATGACTTCTTCTGATAGGCTTGATTTGGGCTTTTATGATTGGTCTTGCCCTTTTTGGGTTTATGGGATGACCCGATTTTGGGATATTTGATCATTGTGATGGACGATTTCTACCATGTATAGGGTGATGATGACGGTCTATTTTGATGTATCATCACTTGTCATTTGCAAATTATTTAGTTTCTATTTGGTCCCTGGATTGAAATTCAGTAGACAAACAACAGTAGAATCTTGGATTAGGGTTTTCTGGTTTTCTAGAGTAGAAGATGAAGGAGACGATTGAGGTAGCTGCTAGTGGCATGGTCTTAGATTCAGATGGTGGTGGTGGCGCGACGGTGGCTGAATCATAAGGGTGGGGGTTTCTGGTGGTGGTCAGGAAGGATTATATGAGATTAGGTAAACATATACTAAATCATCTACTTATTGAAGTAAATAAGATTATCAATTGAATCAAGTCAAAGTGAACATGACTTCACACTTTGACCATCTATCTATAAGTCTATACAATTGAGAAGTTTGGAATCTGATCTGATGACCAACTATTTAATAAAAATGTTTCCTCTGTTTCCTCCAAGAAATATAAAAATGAAAACAATGACCATACACATTAATTCTGATTAATTATCTCTAATCCCAAAACATCGAATTCATCCAATCCAACGAAAATTATTGACCTTAATTATAAAGTAATGCTCAAACAAAAATAATTTGGTAATTGCCTGTCAAATAGAACCTAAAGCCAACTGGCCATTGCTGGTAATTGACTTACTAAGTATTTTTTTTTAAAATAACTTGTATTATATAAGCATAATTCGAGTATTGTACTTCGTACGAAATGATACTTGTTTAATTTTTTTCAATTTTAAAATATATTAAATATGTATTTTTGAAATTATTGAGATATCGATGGTTCTACGTACTCGTTACATGTACATGTACTTGGCATGTCTGTAGGTGCATAGGTTTACACATTAATCAACTCACGTTGGCCAAAA
>QNQO01004348.1:0-28404 GCA_003290165.1 Berberis thunbergii | reverse complement strand
CTGCAGACAGGTGGTATCAGGTGTGGTCTGGGGGTAGGGGACGAGTTTCCATGGTTGCATGAGCTAACACTTCATGGATGGTAGTGGTTCAAAGGATGGGGTGAGTGGACTAGAAAACCACGTGAGGTGCCAAGTTTTCCAGGTGTGTTGAAACAATTCAACGAATTTGGGTTAGCAAAAACTTTTTCGTTGAAAATGCAATTATTCCTAGTGCGCCAGACAGTGCTAAGGAAAGCAACAAATTGTGAAAGCATTGCATCTTTCATTCTCGGGTGTGCTTTAGCTGATTTTCACATAAAATTGAAAAAACATGGGATGCTAGGTTGAGTGAAAGTATTAGCTAGGGTGTCAACGAAGAGCGCCAACGATGAAGAAAAATTTGGGCAAAGAAAGAAAAGGTGGACCACATCCTCAAAATGGTTTTTCGTAAAAGGGCAAATATCAGCGATAGGGTTGCCTCTAGTAGGACTAGACTAGGGAAAATGGAATGGAAGATATCACCAACGAGGTCTAGTCTCGTGATCAATGAGCCAAAGATGCGAGAGATTCGACAAGAGTTCGTTGGAGAAAGATTTAAGAAACACTTTGAGATTGAGACCCGATTTAACCCAACAATTTCATGAAAGATCAATAGAAGACCCAGAGCGGATTTGCTAGAATACAAGCGCGTCAAAAATTCTAGTCAGCCTTGTTTGCAGGTCTTGTTTCGGTTTTTTTACACTTCTACCCCTTATATAGATAGTTTTTGATTGTGTTTAAAGATGAGGAACAAAAAATATAAAAAACACCGAACAATGACAAAAAAAAGGCCACCAAATAAGCTACCTAGAATTACTCCAAGCGAATGCTATCCTTTTTTTTTTTTATGTCAATTGAATTTTTCTTTGCTAATTTATCACAACCACCACCCTCCCCTATATATATATATATATATAGAATGATATACCTCACATGGGATTTACCCAAGCAGTTATATATATATATATTTTTGTAAGATCCATAATTCATATAATATTCTAGATTGATTCCTGCACAAGCCAAGAAATAGACTCGCAGTGCTGGATGATCCATGAAATAAACACATTGGATGCACTTTGATTTGATGTTGTAACTTCCAGCCGCTTACCCATAAAACAATAATAATATAATTGGTCATGGTCATGGTCATTGTCATTGTCCTGGACTTGAAATTGTATTTCATAGAAGACTACCTCGCTAATTGTGCATTTGTTAATCTCCTTTACTTGTTAACCACCAAATTATCCAAAGAGTTTTGCTACACAGCCCGCTCTCATAGCCTGTTTTCACAGCTTTGGAGGCAAAAATACAATGTTATCCCCCTCTCTTTAAACATTTTTTTGAGAAGGTAGTTAAAAAGAGGGGCAAAATCATATTTTCGCCCCCCAAAACTGTGAAACAGGCTATGAGAGCGGGCTAACTAGAATTGGGGATATCGAAAATCCCATTCTCAAGAACCGCGTAATAAGCTTTCCTCTTTTCTAGAATCAGGATAAGTCGTCGGGTCGAAGAAGAAGAATATGAGTTGGGTCCACCAAAAAACCGATATGAACTTACAATCAACCCATATCCAAAATGTACCAAAAAAAAAAAAAAGCTTTAACGCGTCGGGGACCCCACTATTGTTTTTGTACACAACCCGACATTTCAACAATCCCAAATCAAACAAATCTGAATGGACCAATATTTACAGTAGTTAAATTTCTTTTTATATACTTTACGCTACAAAAATAACCCCCACCCCCCAACAAAAATAAATAAAAAAAATTTATCAGGTAATTATTCTTCCTCAGAAGTTCCTGTTTAACCCGTTTGACGTTAGCAAAAAGACCAACCAGATCTTGCCGGTACGGTAAAATACGACTTCCGGCGATCACTTTCCTTGACTGCTCTGTTTCTGATGTAGTGAGTTTCATGAGCAGAGATTCTTGTGGCTTCACCGGATACTTTTCTTCGCTCTCGGTTTCCGGTGGGTGGCTCCTGTCACCTTACACACTTTACTAGTATTATCCATTGAATTTCTCCTTTGTTGAGCTTCGGATTTCTCACTTACATTGTTCCTCCTCTTTCTTCTTGGATTTGATCCAGAAAGCGAGCGAGCTAAGAAGACGAATGTCTCCTTACCGTCGCTGTTGCTTCTGTGGAGAAAGTCGCGGAATCTCCACCGCTTGGAAGAAGATCCGGTTGAACTGCTCTTCTTGCACCGATCAGGAGACGCTTGGACGGAATTAGGAGTCCATACGCAGTAAGTTCCTGCAGGAACGGCTTCGAGATCGTCGGCTTCAGATGAGGATGAGGAAGAGGATCTCGGTCTTGTTCTTCGATGAACAGCTTCCTAGTGAAAACCTTCGATTCGAAGTGTTTTCAGAATCCTTAGGGTTGTTGACGACATCATCGTGACCTGTTGCAAATATAAGGTTTCCGATTGAAACGGGGTAGATGGGCTTTAATTTTGGCCGTTATTAAAAGATTTCATCGGCAGAAATGGGTGGTGATGAGTCGGTGTCTTTGTTTAACCAAGGCGAACTCGAAATCATCAGAATCCGAATCATAGCTTTCTTTTTTGTGTTTCTCTACTTGATGCTGCTCTGATCTTGTTCAAACTCAAATTCATGTTCCTGGTTTTGGTTTGGAAGAAGAAGGGGCTCGGTTGTGATGGAAATTTGTTTGGAAAAAGCAGCAGCGTCTAGACCTAATTCTTCTCTCTGTTGGCAGAATTCATCACTAACTTTGGCTGCTATTTCTGCAAATCTGGTTGAAGAATAGCTATTGAAGCTCGGTGAAAGCGCAAGAATCGAACCTTCACCCTTCATTTTTTTTTTGTTTTTCTTCTCTCTTTTATGCGATGAGTGGTGATGGACTAGAGAATGGAGGTTAGTTTTGTTTTGGGGTTTGGTAAATCTCCTCGTCAGTGATTTTTGCGGACTTTATAGGCGAAGGGAAAAGTGGTGTTGTGTGTTTATGTGGCCTTCCAGATTCGAACGAGGATTTTTTTGGTGGCGAGGTGGCTACTACGCGGGTTTTTTCCTGACACTTATTTGACGCTTCGCATGACGTACGCCCTCCTCTCCTACATTTTCTCTCTTCCTTCCGCACCACGCTACACGTGTCAGGCTAACACGTGTGAGCCTACGTACTGTTACACCTGTTTGCGACTATTTACTTCTGGAAGGTCAGTTTCGGAACTAAAGTTAGGTGGTGGGCAGTGTTACCGAAAGCAAGGGGGGACGGTGAAGGTAGAATGAAGTTGGGGGTAGTTTGGTAAATTAAACGGTGAGAATTTGGTTGGGGGTTAGGAAAGTGTGAATTGGTTACTATGGACGAATGGCGTGTAGTTGAGGATTTTATTACGGAAAAAATAAAATTATATAAAGGTATGGTTTTTATTTAACTGCCCTCTTAATTTCTTGACACCTAATTGCAATCAATAGACGGGAAATACAGAGAAACATTCTGATCTGATGATGCCAAGCGGTGGTTTGGTGACCTAAGATTAATAACAACCATTTTTTTTTTGCTATTTATCAAAAATTGGTAACAATATTTATTGAAAAAATACATACACCCAATGTTTGCTTGGTTGGTTTTGAATATTACATTTATGTAAACACCAACTACATAAAAATTGAAAAATAATTTAATTAATTTATTCTTCCGCCTACTATTATTCATTATTTTTATAAAAAAAAGTTCTTAATAATAATAAAGTTAATGTCCTTATAAAAAGTTATAATTATTTTTATTAAAAAAAAATGTGTTTCCTTATAAAGTTAAACTGTGTTGAAGGAAAAAGTGTGACTTGCACAAGTTTTACAGGAGATTTTTAACCCGTAAAGATTTGCAGGACCACTTAACTACAAGATACGGAAGCGTGAAATTTGAATTCTATAAACTGTTTTTTGCAAATAGTACCAATCGACTATATTTGTGTAACCGCTCGTAAAAGAATGCAAAAAAATTACTTTACGGTATACCAAGCATAGCCTAAATGATACAATAAGTATTAGTTACTTGATTTGGCGAAGGTTTAAAGCAATGTCATTTTTAATTGAAAAAGAGGTGTTTGTTTCTTGGAGAACCACAGACATTTCATTAAATAGCCTAATTAATGGCAATAAGCCTCAACACTCAAGTCTCACTCACTCACTATACCACACGCATTACTATCCTGCTTCATTAATAATGAATTGCTAGTGACTACTTCACATTACCATTTTTTCTTTTACGCCATTTTATTCTCCATACCATCTACTTTTCTTTCTCACACTACCATACCTTCTCACACCACCTATATAAACAAAAACTAAATTTTTGTTTCCCTCACCATTCAAATCGACAAACGGTTCCTCCATCTCCCATTCGAAATTCCTTCCTCTCACACATTCAAATTTCTTCCAAATATCTCCCCACACTCAAATCTCTTACAAATCTCCTCCATTTCCCTCGAAAATCTCTCAAAATTTAAATCCTTACATATAGAAACATTAAAACTCTCCAAAACGCAACAACTAAAAAACGTCGTCTCTCAAAGTGCAAAACACATCTCTCTTGCAACAAACATAGTGTCTTCATTGTAAACTTCGACAAAATACATTTGAAAAATTATTTGTTTAGAAGTTTAAGTTCTGTAAACTTTAAGCTTTAAGTTGTATAAATCCATTGGTTTCACATATACCTCCCATTACATGCACTAGACACCCATAATTCACATTGGATGCTTTTCAAATTTTGTGATAACGCAATGGATTAATTTAGTTCCGAAAATAATGCGACATCATGCCAAATAATGTCTGAAAACACTGCGACAAAAAGTATGGTTCAATGCGACACATGGCAAATAAGGTCATAAAGAAATTTGAGAAATTTTTTTTATCAAAAACTCGAGTTTCAGCAAAAATATGCAAGCTTTTTGTCTGTTCGCATATAACAATGCGGGTATTTGACAAAATATTGTCAGAGTTCTAGGGGGACTTATTCAGATACTCCGCAGAGTTCTAGATAAATAGAGGTTTTTTTTTCAAAAAAAAATTCCATTCACAAAGAGCAATGCGGGGATTTCCAAAATTTTTCGTAGGGTTCCCTGCGAACAAACTTTTTTTTCAAAAAAAATTCATGTTCGCAGTGTACAATGCGTGATAGTTTACAAATCTCGCAGAGTTTCGGGAGAACAGTAAATTTCAGCAAATTTTTTCGGACAGATTTTCGCGACTTTAGTAAAATGACAATAAATTGTTAATTTAAAACATTTTCAATTGATTCAAGTTGTTTTATTAGATAACTTAAAGTACTACAACTTTTGTGTTTTGATTAACTTGAGAATTGGTCTCAATCGAGCACATAAGTTGGCCGAAAGTCAGGAACATTATCCATTTTTATTGTGAGACATATTTGCGCGACTTTAGTAAAAATGACCATAATTTGCTAATTTCAAAACATTTCAAGTGATTCAAGTGTATTTATTAGATAATTCTGAGTAATATAATTTATATTGATCAACTTGAAAATGGGTCTCGATTGCAGTACATAAGTTGCTCGAAAGTCAGGAACACTATTCATGTTTTCATGAGAGACAGATTTTCACGATTTAGTAAAATGACCATAAGTTGCTAATTCAAAATTTTCAAGTGATTCCAAATTGTGTTTATTAGATAACTCAGAGCACTATAATTTTATGTTTTGATGAACATATTAGTTGGCCGAAAGTCATGACACTATCCATTTTCATTGTAAGACATATTGCGCAACTTTAGAAAATGATCATAACCTTGCTCATTTCAAAATATTTTTCAAGTGATTCAAGTTGTGTTTATTAGATAACTCATAGTATTACAACTTTCTTGTTTTGATGAACTTGAAAATTGGTCTTAATTAAGGGTTTAAATTGGTCGAAAGTTACCCTAATTTGCATTTTTTTTTTTGTATTGAGTTGAGCTTCTCTGTTAAGTTATGCATATTATTGGTGGTTCGAGTAAGTAGAAAAAAAAAAACCAATGGTGGTGTAGAATAGTCGCTGCCTAATGAATTTAGATACTAATACAAATTTCGCCTTCTTTGTCCACCTGACCAGGGGTTACATTCACTAATTGTGGTATGTGGATCAGCTTCGAGGAATTAGTATTTCATCACACACATCTCACACAACCAGCATAAAACTAACACGATTCGTTTGAATTGTGCGTAGCATACACTTAATTCAATTTTCCATGTTAGACAGTTAGGGGACTTGGAAACAAAATAATTCTTGTTTCAAATAGTGGTTACTATATTAGTTAACATATATATATATACATTTTTTTTTTTGAAAGGTGAGTTTGTGATGCCGGGTGATATAAAACTTAAGACATAAAAGTTAAAACCACCACAGCCTTAACCATCCAACCAAACTACTATTGAACTGGTTAACATATGTTATAGATAGGTAGATTGAATACAAATAAATCATATATTAATAAATCCTAGCTGTGAGAGTTGAATACATGGATAAATTGAGAATTTTGAATTTGTGATTAATTACATACACTAGGCATAATAATAAGTGCGTAGTCTAATTGGACCACACGTTTCTAATCTCCCATTTAAGCTAATTGGCTTGCTAAAATTACAAACTTAAATCCACTCCATAAAAACAAAAATTTAGCTCCTCAAACACCTTTATTATTATGAATACTCCTACTTTTGTCTCCATCAGTAAGTATTGCGTTTTATCTACTCTTCCATGACAAACTCATTTATTTATTGCTTTACTATAGAATGATTCGATTCCTCCTAATATTTGAAAAGAAAATAAAAAATTCCTATCTAGAAGTTCAACTAATTCAATGAGTCTTGCTTTCTTGTTACTACTGTCCAAGCAAGAGTTGGTCCATCAATCAGCCATAATTAAGCAAACAGTATTTATCTATTCTATACTCAAGTATTTATCTATTCTACTCAACTTTTTTTTTTATTATTGGATATTCAAGTCAATGGTTATTCGATTTCACTTTTAAATGAGACCTAAATTCATAAACACTTTAAATCCTCACGACTCGTCAAGATGCATGTATCATATGAAAGTTCATTTTACAATGTTTGATAAGTTTAATAAGCTAGAGATGAGCAATGATAACCTTAGATGCGAGACTGGACTTTTTTTTTTTTTTTTTTTTTTTTTTTCTCTCTTTTAGAGCTATTTTGATCTAGAATACCACAAGTGGAGAAGAGAAGATGAAGAGATGGTGTTTGTAGAACAAAAGTCAGATAGCACACTTGTGTGCTACTGCTATCAAAGCAAACCTTGTCAACCAAGCAAATCCAGCTTGTCATATATGTATGCGGTAATGAAATTGACATTGGTCCTCCAATTCAAAGCCTCAACTTGTTTATTTCCATTCTTTTTGCAAACAAAGCCAAGCCTTCTTCTAGATAGATGATGATGTTGATATTAATGACTTCTTTTGTTAATGCTATCAAAAGAAAGTTGTTAAATTAGCAGATTTTGCATTAATTGGGTGGTGGTCTAGACCTACAACTGCAACAAACTCTCCTCCTTCATCCCCTGACCTCCTTTCCTCCTTGTCTTGAGCATCATGGCGTGCACATCCTCCACCTAAGTCTTTATTTTTTTATTTTTTAAGTTATTGGGGTGTGGCCATGTTTAAAGGGATTTGATTTTCCTTCCTTTCCCAACTTATTTAGAACAAAATATAATCATATCATATCACATACTTCGCTGCTGCATTCGTGCAATTTTTTCGTAATATATTGCCGTCACAGAATAACATAACTTCAACCAAAAAAATAAGTGTCTAGTTTTTTTTTCTCAATAAATAATACTATTGAGAATAAAATCAGCTGTCGCAAGTAATGGGATAGAACAATTTAATTGAATAAGTCAGCAATACAGCAAGTCCATAGAAGTCGTGTATTTTCTGGTCTTGGATAACTAAAAGTTTAAGTGTTTCTGACAAGTCTATTAGCCGACTCTCCAGAAGGTTTGATCTTTTATCTCCCTCTCATCTTGTTATACTTATTTCAACCCTTGCTTTCACAGACAAATTTGAAGAAAATAGTTCAAATACAAGAAAAAAGGAAATACAATTGCTGGGATCAGTTCCGAATTTGGCTAGCAGATGCACAGTACTAAGACATGATTTCATCAGTGAGAAAGAAGATGAGGGAAAGCGAAAGACAGAATTATGAATATAAATTTTGTATGATCTATTCACTTACAAAATTGATGAAAACAGGAGTTATTGGGAATGCTAAGACAAAGACAAATGTGGATTAAATTTAGGGGTTATTTTAATTATTATAACAGAAGACAATAGGCATGTTCCTTTTGATGTGGGTAGCTTAAAATTATCGAAAGGCCAAAGGCATTTCATGTGGTTTGGGTTGCACTGCAAACAAACTCCCCACCAACCATGTCCATATTCATGATATCCTCCAGGGAATGCATTATAGCTTTCGAGCATGGATTTAAAAAAAAATGACCCAATTCAAAGTAAAGGAAATGAGGTAGCAAGTCTTTCATGTGCACCATGCACTCTGCTGGACAACTTACTAATTTCTAGTTCAAGTCACTATAAGTCCTTTGGAGGAGTAACAGCCTTGTGGCTTTTGCAGTAGCAGAATAGAGGACCTTGAACACGTTCATTGGCGTTGTATTGGAAGCAGCCATCTTTTTATTGGCTGCCACGGTCTTTCCATTGGGTAAAAAGACAGGAAGATAATCTCGGGAAAAGGAGAGATTGCATGGTTCTCCATGCATTTTGTTGCGTATTATTTGAAATTATCTGCCTAAATGCAAGAAGCAACATAATTATGCTGCTGCTAGCATCTGGAGTCATGTTGACCATTTCCACAGTTCAACAGAACATTGATTTACAAGTTAAGATCTATTATAATACGATGTTTAAAGAAACAGGGTCTACGCACATAAAAACCTTTATTTACAATCACTATTTTTCACTGATATTACATAGATATCACACAGCCTAACCTCTATCGATGATGTGTGTACCGTCATAGAAGCCTCTATCTACAATTCACTATCACTGACTGATAGTATGATACTATGAAGCCACCTAACAGTCTAGTCTATGTTCTCAATGCTAAATTTGCTCCTCATTTCAGTGGCTCGATTTTGTGAGGATTTTTCATGGCGAATAATTATTGGTGGTAGTCGGGAAAGAAGTTAATCTCACAAGCTTTGTACAAAAGACAGGCAGCAGACAAGAAATCACAACAAGAAGGATAGTTAGCCAATGCAACGCACTTGGAACACAAGCTTCAACGAAAACCTTGTAAGCCGTGGTAGATATGGTAGGTGGGACTGACCCGAAAATAACCAAGAAGATGTACCATGACAGAATGCTGCCCAGATGAATAAGTGATGGATCCAAGTGAAGTAGTTGACAGTGAGTACAATCTGACAGTTGACTGTCCATACGACACAAGTGTACAATACAACTCCAAGGACTTCATAGTCTGCCACACGACCATCACTACGGAAGGCCTGGTAAGTAATGGATTTAATGTTGAAGAAAAATATGATGACAGAACAGTAAACTCCGTTGAACATCCAACCAAGTATGCGCAACCAGCTGAAAAGGATGTTTTGTACACCCTCTTGATGTAAAAGAGGGTACTGCAAAATAGAAAGAAGAGAAGAGCATGAATGATAACTCAGTGTAAGTGTACTTTCCATGAATGGCTAGCATACCGTACTAACAGCAAGCCATAAGACATTATCAAGCTTAAGCTAATTGATAAATGAAACTGTTTAGTGACAACCCCAAGAACATGAATCTTCATTCAACACACTTCACCCATCAGGATGGTAATGGTTACACACTTTTTTGTGAGTTGGGGAGGGGTTGATTGCCATCAGATTTGTCCTTGAAATCCAGAGTACCAATACCCAAAATTAATTGGTTAAAACCAACAAGGAAAATTGCTGGCGGGCCTTACCCTCACATTATCACCCAAGAGCCAGTGTTCTACATGGCAATACGGGTGTTCACCTAGCAGTTCTTCCATCAATGCACAGCCCAATTGTAAATAATGAACATGGTATAAAGTAAATTTGCTATGTTGCATGTTTTCATCTCTTACTAGGACCATTTATTCTCTGGTTATAACATTTTGGTCTACTTTTAGTCAGACGCTGAATATGCATATAGAAGGATACCATTCAAAATTTGAAACCTGTGTACCTTGAGACAAAGTCTAGCAGATACATCCTGATCGAAAGCACCAAGAGCAATCACGGGAAGCGAAGTGAAGAATACATTGTAGAAAGACAGAAACCAATCATTATAAGCAGGCTCGCCAGAGAATGAAGCATACACCATAAACCAAAATAAGGTGAACCCAAATGCTACATTCTTGAAGAAAAAGTAGCATATCTGCACCAAAAAGCAAAAACTATTCAACAGGGACTTTCATGATCTACTGTAAAACCCTCTTTTCTCCATTCGAATATCAAATTCTCGGGTGTCATTCTCAGTGATAATCTATAGCCCACCACTTCCATAACACAAGGCAGTAAGCCCAGATTTCAAACCACATTTAGAAAACTATAAAGAATACAGGAAACAACTTCTTACCTCATAATTCAACTTGACTATAAGAAATGCAGAGAACTTTAACAGTAGAAAACTATGGTGTACACTGACTTCACTGGCCCAATATTTCAAAATATTTAACAAAGCATTTGGACCCTTTCGTGCTGACAATGAGAGAAATTAAAAAGTCATTGGTTTTTGGAGAGATGAGAAAAGGGTAGGGAGTTACCATCGTGGTTGTTCTCCTGTAACACCAATGTCCGTGAACCAGTAATAGGCGCTCCAAAAAGCGGAATTGAGCTATTGCAAAATCGCTAGTCATAACAACCTGCAATTGAAAAAAGAAAAGAAAAAGAACTGAAAATCATGATGAAAAGTTCATGCTATTATAGCTATTTAACTTATTAAATTGTTAAAGAACAGTCATAATTCAAACATAAAGAATGTATTCTTACTGAGTTATTGCAGAAAAGAAGATTTGAGAACCAAATATGATCGATGTTAGAGATTGAACAATAATATACCAAAAACTAGACTATTTAAGATTATGCAGCTAGAGTGCAGCACCTTCACATGTTTCATCAGTATCACCGACAAGACAGTAATTAACTGGAATCTGGGTTTGTTAGACAAGCAAGGTCGCATTGGTTGGGTAGCAAGGATTATTTGACTTGTACAAATTTTTTGGCTCAACGAGATAAAGATGTTAATCACTGCTGGGTGAAAAAGTGCTAAATAACAAATTATCCATAGATGGGGATGCTCTAACCTGCATCCCCTCAACGCCGCTAATGCCGACTCCAATGTCAGCTTCTTGAAGCATGCCTACATCATTTGCACCATCACCAATTGCTAGTGTCGTTTGATCAGTTCTCATTTCACCAACCTGGTAACCTGCAATTTTTATACACTTGCCTGAGACCTTATGAAGTCATATAACACTACAAAAGGTTACCTCATAGAAGCTAGAAATTCAGTATAAAAGCAGATCCAGACTCACATAACAATGTTCACTTACAAGTGCCTTCTGCTTTGGTGAAGAACGACAGCAAATAACAGATGCACAATCAGTTGCAAGGTCCAGAAACAAGCTTTCCAAATTTTCCATGAGAGCAAAACCCAAGGAGTTTCCATCAATTATCAGAGCACATGCAAGTGATTTTTGTTTAGCTGCACTGACTTGAGATTTTCCTTCTTTCAGTTGTTGTGCGATACTCTCATGCGAAGCCTAGCACAGATCAAATTGTACAAACAACATAAGCAAGATTGTTCACTGGCTCTCTTGAGAATCTAGGTACTACATACCTTTGTGACTGCACTTTTATCCCCTTGTTTCTCTAAAGCTTTGAAATCTGCTGAATCTAGTGTGATAATAATCTGATGCATATCTTTTCTCAGTAAGCTACATGCGTACCTGTAGGATCTCCGCAAATTACAAAATAAAATAAAAAATATTCCAAGAGAAAACAGACCTGGACTTGTCATGATATATTGACAAGTGTCGCAGAAAAGCTTAGTGAACCAGACCCAATATTGGCTGCAGTCTCGATCTTATCACCAGTTAAAACCCAAATCTTAATACCAGCTTGGGCAAGCTTGTCGATGCACTCAGGAACCTAAGCAAAACAAAAAACATATGAATTAAATATTAGCCATAGATGGAGAAGGGATACTAGTTCATGTTCTTTTGAAACTGCAAGCTCTTGCACATGAATATTCATAAGTGTTCTCCAATATCAGCCTTCTTAATTCACCATGAAGACTCTGCTGGATGGATCTGGCTAGAGTATGTTGAATAACATCAAAGACTAACATTTTTCTGAATGAATGGAGATGGAAATAACGCTGTCTCCAGATACAAGTAACGTAAGAATCATAGTTTAATGACAATATGTACTCATCCAATAACAAATACAAAAAATACAATTAACAAATAAACAATGGTGATCTTGTTATATGTAGTGAAACCAAAATAGCTTATCATAGAGTACAATGACTTTTAATTCTTTGGTATATCAAAGAAAGAAGTTGTGTGTGATATATAAGTGGTAAAACAAAAATTATGTGAAGAAATTGAGACATGTGAGAATAATTCAGGAAAGGATTTTTTGCATGTACAATTTATCTAAACCAAAGATGCTTTTTTTCCCAAAGACGACGAAAGGTCAACTTTGAAAATCCATCTCATGCACAAAATGATTGCTCGAAAGTGAGAAAGTATGCTATGTAGATGCGTTCCTCAATGACATGGCTTCAGCTTAGAGGACCAAACAAGTATGTTCCGTGAAACTAGCACATGAACATTTATCTTGAAGTCCATCAAGGAATATGTAAGAACAAGAAGAAGTACATGGAATTCAACTTCACTAAGGACATGCACACTGGTACATATCAACAGTATTAAAACACTCTAGTGTGACCAATGGCATCATCTTGGTTATCTTGGTTTGTGAGTTTTGTCATAGGAAAGATTATAACTACGAGAAATTTTTGTTGGACAACTTTTAACACCATGCTTTCTTAATCTGAATCTTGCCTAATAATATTCACAAACTTATTGAATTGCCTCTAGATGATTACTTGGAAAGACAAGGCGCCAATCTCATAGGGATCGAGATGGTTTTGTGCAAGGAATGAGTCCCAACTACAATTATAAGAACTCAATACACACACATAGAAGGGGGAAAAAGTCCTATAGCAAAGAAAAAAGAACGAGGTTTGGACGATAGTTTATATTGTCAATTTGAAAATGTTTCAACCTCTTGAATAGGAACATACAACATGGAAATATTTCAACCATGTGAAATATTAAACCTTTGTGAAGCAATGTTTGAGGGTGAACATCATTTAGATCTTGGAGAGAGGCAGGAGCCGGGGGACATTTACACACTTTTGAAGCATCTACTGTTAAACCTTTCCTTTATACCATCTTCTTATATTCAAAATTATTCATCATAGTGGTTTCTTTATCTTAAATAATAAAAATATGTAAACCAAAATAAAATTTGTAATTGAGATGTTTTTCAACTTGAATCTCGATTGAAAGTTGGGAAAGAATTCAAAGCAACATATAATATGCCACGCGGGAATTAGTCAAAAATTTTATTAAAAAATTGTTTATTATTCATGGAATGTTTTTTCATGTTCAGTAATTTGTGGTACTTAACAGTTTAAATCCAACACTTTATTGGCCTAAAAAAGGAAAAAAAAACTGACATAAAAAATTCAGTATTTATGTCAATATGTTTTGAATAAGCTTTTTTTAAAACAAAGATAATGAATGAAAATGAAAGAAACTTGATTTATGAAAATCCATAGCGAAGTAGAAATATTCAGGTATTCTTATACAAGGATTTGGTGTAATAGTTCATTTATTACTAAAAGTTACTCAAAAGGGAACGTAGTTCTTTATTAAAAATCAATATGTTGATTATAATTTCCTGACTAAAATGTTGCTAACCATGGCATGAAAATGTAGTTCATGGATGAGATACACAATATGGAAATTGAGTTAAGTGGCTACAGCCTACAGGATCCATCATTTACTACAAGTAAAAGTAACTTAGATATTTACCCCCTTTTGTAGTTTATCCTCGACAGCTGTTGCACCAAGAAGAATCAAATCCCTTTCAATTGTGACAGCTAGCTTATCCACCATTGCATCTCGATCTGCACTGAGTGAAGTTTTGGCCTTTAAAAACTCATCTTGCCATGCTCTGAAATCTTCTTCAGGGATCTCACGGTATGCAACCACCAAGGTGCGTAAACCTTCCTCGGCGTATTTATAATATGATCCCTGGTCTTGGCCTTTAACAGGCGACGATCCATCGAAAGCCTTTCAAACATTACACTGAATGCAAAACAGATAAACAGAGATATCAGATTACCAAGAAACCCAAATTATTCCATTTTTAAAATATGTATAAGATCAAACCTGTCTGCACCCTTGCAAAGAAGTAGCACTTGCCCCTCTTCATTCCTCACAATCACTGACATGCGCTTACGGGAATTGCTAAAGTCTAAGACATGAAGAAGCTTATATAATCTGGAATTGAGAAACATAATCACAGTCAGCATGCAACGAAATATAAACCATAATAAAAACAATTGAAATTGAAAGAGGTGGGAATAAGATCAAGTCATGGAATTCTTCTCTTTTCTTGGACGAAGATGTTCAAGTAAAATCACCTGTTAACTTTCTTCCCAGTCACAGGATCTAATTCATGCAATAAGATGCTTGTCTGATTCCTTTCATAGAATTCAAAACCAAGTTCCCTTGCAGTCACAACAAAAGCTGCTTCATCTGGAGATTCAGCTTCGTAAGATATTTCGCCCGATTCATCATTGACATCTGGAACGACAGTATGACATATTGCTAATGTGCGAAAAAACTTCTGTATAATATCTGCATCTGGCTCCTTCACCCATTGTCCATTCATGATCCGCTCATCTCTGAAATTGAAGCCTTTTATTGGATTTTTTGAGGAGGTGCATCAACGTTATGCTCCTCCGAATCAGATGAAAGATCAACTGATTTTCCTCGGGCATTGTTTGTTACTCTTGCCATAGCTTTCTCCACATCTGTTACCCCACGGCCGTAAGAAGTACCTGCTATGGAGCATTTAATGAACTCCATGGAGTTGCACGTTAATGTACCTATTTTATCAGATAGTATAGTGTGGACCTGACCAAGTTCCTCATTCAAATTTGATGTGCGTGCATGTGATAGTTTATCTGTTTCCTCGTAATACGTATCCAGATCTTGATTGATAAAGATACTCTGTAAAACTTTCACAATTTCGATAGATATGTACAATGATATCGGTATTAAATATCCATACAACATGAGGCCTCTCAAAAACTGATAAATAGCTGCCAATGAGGCTCTTCTTGGGTCATAGAAAGCTGTTGTATCATCTGGACTGAGATACCATCTTTTATACTTCTCATCCTTAGTTTCAATGCCAAACACAACAGATCCTATAAGTGAAATCAAAATCAGGATACCGAAAAGGATGTAGACTATCTTATCCATTTTTTTCTCAACCTTACTCCTCTTGGAAGGGGGATCTGTAGCATTCTGCATTACCTTTGTATCATGACCAGTGAATATCACAACACCATATATATATTCAGTGTTCCGAAGCTTCGAATCTCTCAGAAGAATATTTTGAGGTGAAAGTGGATACTGTGAATCGTCATAGTGTAAGGTTCCTATGAAAGTATACAGATTTTCATTTGGATCCTCACACTTGATGACTGCACTGAAGGTTTGGATGGAATTCTCATCGTGAAGGGTAGACGTTACCTCTAAAGATTGCTTAACTTTTAAGTTTGTCTCGCCATCAAGGTTGGTGGTTTCAACGTAACAAATTCCATCTTCATAACTTGATGAAAGCAGAAGCAGATCAGCAGGAAAGAATTCATCTTTTTCCACTTTAACAAGATCTCCAATTCTTAGTTTCTTCCATCTTGTTTCACGAAAAGTATGATCCCTGCAATAAACTTTGACCTTTCGATTGTTGGCTTCTATATCCTGTCGCCATTTTAAGCACATTATATACACTACACTGATTCGTTTAACCACAAAGTTTAAATAAACATAAAATAAATTATCAGAAGATGCAGGAGCAGAAACACAAAAAATTAGTAGATAGGGGGGAAACTAATAAGAGTCATAGTTGGGGAGAATTTCCTTCAGAAGTGATATAAATACGAGATACAATTTCCTTCAGAAGTCATATAAATACAAGAAACAGAATGTCGAAGGAATAACGCTATAACTCATTGTTCCATCTCTTAGCTTGGTTGAAGAGTTTCAGGAAATTTTCGTTCTTTGTGATGATGTAATGAATGATGAAGGTGCAAGTGGGTGGTGTAAATTTGATGTACGTTTATTCTCTTGATTTTAATGATAAAGTTCGGGGATCCTCAAAACCCCAGCTTGCCTCACAAAAAAAAGTTATAATTTAAAAGGAACATAGGACATAACTTCAAAGGGGCAGCCCCCAAGATCCTAGGAAGGTTTCTTATTCTTTAAAAAGCCTGACTACTCCACATTAACCAACTGCAGTTCTAATAGGTTTAATAGTGAAAGCAATAAACAAAAAACAAAAAAATGAATATACAAAGTTTCTTTACTCTGGTAACAATTATTTAAACTTCAAAAACTGACTACAAATTTGATTTCTGACCTATTTAAGCAAAACCCTAAAATTGTTGGAGTCCTACTTGGGTTTACACTGGACTAGCCCAATTATTAAATAATTAAAATAAATATGAATATTAATATACCATCATTCCCCCAACTTCAAAAAATCTCGTCCTCGAGCTTAGCTGTTGTTAGCCAAGCCATCAACGACCAAGGAAATGTGCTCATGAGTCTCATGATTTGAGGTGTTATCCTGATGAGGTGAAGCATCTACAACCAATAGATCATCATCTCCATCTGCAATAAGAGTAATTATCTTATTCTTCAGGCAATCTCGACGAAGATGACTAACTTGTCCACATTCGAAACATTTGAAATTAGAATTGTAAACAACAACACGTTCAACTGGTTTAGCAGGTATGGTAGGGCCAAAGTTGTCTTAGATGTAACTGAAGTAGTTAAATGATACTGTGAACGTGCTTCGACCTTTTTAGCATATTGTTCTGTTTCTGCCATGATAGTAATCAGAATTATATCCAAAGCCTCCTGTATAAACTAAGAAAGTCCATGCAAATACTTGTCAACATTTTGTTGTTCAGATTCATTCATCTTCAGTCTACTGCACCAAAGACGAAGTACTCAAAAACAGTAGACTTGCCCTATATAAGTTTATGCAACTTGCCAAACAAATCTCACTGAATAATCTTTGGGGATGACAACAATTTGTAATAAATTTTCATCTTAGGCTAAATTTGAACTCATGCCTTCTCCAACAACTGTCTATGGTCAAATCTCTCCACCAATTAGATGTGGTACCTTGTAACTGTGTTGCAACTAAACGTATAATTTAATATTTGTTAAAGACTTGTATTCCAAAACTTTGTCCATTTGGTCAACCCAATAAACAAAAACATCATCATCACCAGGACCAGCATAAGTTGAAACATCTAATTTAATATTACCATGTTGTATATGATCCAAGCAATAAAGAAAATGATCTATGAACTCGTCCCCTTTGATTGGGAGGACGAAAATTGGCTCGTTGGGGTGGTTCATAAAAGTTTATATTCAAATCATAAGCTCTGTCCCAAGGTGGTACATAACCTGTCCTGCGTTGGTGAATAACTTGACCATCAGAATCTAAAGAATTTGAATCATGTAGTGGGACATATGTGTTTCAAGGGTGATGCATAGCTTCATAATCACTTGAAGTTGAATCAACTAAATGTCCTGGTATAGACAAATTATGGGGGTTCAAATAACTTCTTCTAAAATGAAAACCCACGATCCGAACTCAGAAGATGAAGTAGTTTGCATTGGTCGATTTCTTCTAAAATTACGGGGGTGCAAATAACTTCTTCTAAAATGAAACCCATGATCCGAACTCTCATCTTCTTCTTCATCAGAAGATGAAATAGCTTTCACAGGTCGATTTCGACCACGCTTTCGAACCGGAACCAAAGTCCCACGCCGAGCTAGTCCAAACTGTCGACATTGACTGGCGAACGTAAGTTCAGTTTGACTGGGAAGAGGTTTCCAAATGGCTGGCGCTTGTTCTGTGCGCAGTGGTAGGTCAATGGTTGTTGACGAGAAGGTAGATGGTGGCGATGAGTAGGGGCATTGCCCTAGTGTGGGTCAAGGTAAGGTACCTCTTTACTTTTCAATTCCTTGTTTTCTTTTCTTCCTCCACTTTGAGTATGGGCAGGGTTAGTGTTCACAATGATTTTTTTTTATTTGTTTTGCTTGTGAATAAAGTTTGGTTGCCCGTCTTGTGCCAATCGCAATTTGTGATCAGCAAGTTTATGTCTTTTAGCAACCCTAGAATTAGGGGCTTCGAACAAATCAAGGAAATTATGGGTTTCTCCACAACCACCTGTTATTTTGATCCTCTTCATAGAGGATGTTTGCAAATTACTGAGTTTGGGTATTGTTTCTTCAAATCAGTAACATCAGGTTTCATGGTTCATGACATGACAATTCGCGGATAGCCTGGATATTCAGAGTTAGATTACTCTTCCTCACCTTCATAGTCATCAAACAAAGACACCTTTTCCCAATCGATGGTTGAGGGTTCACCTTCTCATGCTGAGATGAATCTGAAAAGATCTCATCTCGTTGTCCAACCTCATGACGAAACTTTTCACAGATAGCTTCAAGTTTTTTATGAACCAAGACAAAGTCAACTACACCGAGATGTCAGCAAGGCTCCATCCTTGCGTTGTTGACTCTAATTCCTTTACGTGGCATCTTTGTTCAAATATTTTACTGCTCTGATATCAAATTGATATGTTTAACATCGGAAGCAACAAACAAATAACCAGAAACTTGAAGACAAAATTTCTTCACTATGTTAACAATTCTTTTAAACTTCAAAAACTGACTATAAACTTGATTTTTGACCTATTTAAGCAAAACAAAGAAAAACCCTAAACTTGTTGGAGTCCTACTTGGGCTTACAATGGACTGGCCCAGTTATTAAATAATTAAAATAAATAATAATACTTATATGCCATCACGTTCAATTTGACATCCCTCCTCAATGTACGAGGTTGCAAATATGAGCTTTTCTCTTGGCAGATTTTCCTAGGAGGCTACTCTTGTAGTTAATTTGTTGTATGGTTGAAGAATCCACTAAAAATTTGTCACCTTTCAAATAGAGAGATGGGCACTTTAAAAAAAAACAGCTCCATTACAATTAATGCAAAATGGCTAGTATTATGGTTAAGTTTGAAATTGTTATGTGATAATGTTAATTCGGGTGTATGGATTGGTTTTCTTGACGGCATAAAACAAATTAGGGGTAATAGGGGTTTGGCCCCCATTAATTGTCATTCTACTGTTTGGCAACCAAAGCTGTTCCTAATATACGTCAATTTTGGATGGAAACTGTTTGATCAACCACATTGACTGTCTTTACAAAGACTTGCATTTCAATATATAATTAACTTTCGTAAACCAAATCACAATAGGTTAAATAAATGAAGTCAAATACAAAATTTTACAAGGAGATCTTTTGTCCATACTCTCTATTTCAAAAGCGAGAGTTCAATAATTACCAATAATTGTACTTGACTAGAGTTTATAGGGAGAAATAGAAATAGGCTTCTTTTCACTTCCACTAACTAGCAATCTTTACTTAGGTTATGTTCTGTGTGGCCATACGTAAACTCTGAGATTTTCATGATCAAACCCATAAGCAGAATTGACATAACAGCAAACAATAATCGCAAGGGACGAGAAGTGAAATATGGCAGAATAAGTGAATACCTGCTTTCGACGTTGCCAATCCTCTACAGCCTCTTTGAACATAGTAGCTCCAGTGACCAGCAGCAAAGGGGGAAGCATGCTATTTCCATTGAAGGGTGACAAATCAGTATAAGAAAAACAAGCGACAATAAGGAAGTATATATTGGCGACCCTCCTAAACTGCTCAAACAAAGCCTTTGGAATAAAATTGAAGGCGTTATACTTGGTAGTAGACACATAATTCCCCTAGTAATAATTACGCACAAGTTCTGCATCAGGGTTGTCAGGATCATTACAATGCACCACTCTTGAAAAACCTTTCTGTCCAATCTGCGAATGTTCCTCTGTAAACTCAGGCCGAATGCACGAAAAAGAGTAAAGCTTACTGAAGTGTATCAACCGCCTTCTTCGCCCTCCTCTTGACATTGTATTGGTGTAATCTTTGTAATTAACAAAAACCTCCTATACTTTCTCAAGATCAAAATCGGTGAATTCGACAAAAGGAAACAAAAAGGTTGTCAAGTTTACGGCACTCAAATGCAGTAAATGAAAAAGTTTGAAACAACGAACAAAGCAAAACAGATTCAAACAATAAATGAAGAGAGGACGACAGAAACCCTAGAAAAGGAGAGTGGAGGTGTGTTCACTTTATATGTATAGTCAAAATCGGAGAGGTATCATAGGTTTCTCCACATCAGCTGAAGCCCAAAAGAAGGCAGACGAGAGTGAGGAGAGGTGGTCTCAGTTTCCCATAGCTCTCGGTTGGTACAACCGCCTTCTACAAAACCCCATGGTCTCCACATGGCGGTTGGCACAGTCTTTGAAGTTATCAATAATTCCCGCTATCTTTATCTTCTGCTCCAAGGAGCTTCCTATTGACTTACCTACTAGTTGTTTCTAAATGACCTTCTTGTAACTGCCTTTTCGTACAATTTGGGAGCCCTTCTGGGGAGCGTGGAAAGGGGCGACCGCTTCGAGATAAGTGCATCGACCTCGAGATATTCAATGTCATTTATCTCAAGGCGGATGGGTTCTCTCGCCCCTTTTCCTCGTTCCCTCCCTCGACCCCTAGAATTTTCGTAGTTTAAGATCACGGGAATAACCATGTAAGGGCGATTTGCTTTTACAAATTAGATTAGATGATCATTTTCAATTTAAGTAAAGAACACCTCATTTCTTTCTTCTCTATTTTGAATGGTTTTTGTTAGGATATTTTCTTTTATAGCAAACACGACTCAGATTAGTAATCGGACAACTCCCAATTTAAATTACAATTTTTTTTGAAGCATGGATGAATCTAATAATTTATTTTAATCACTATTAAATATATATTTTTTTATCGTGGAAGTGGAAGAAAGATGAATGTTTCTCAAAATGTGTATAATCATCTTCCAACTCAAGTGACTTTTGGGTAGTTTTCTTAGGATTCTTTCTTTCAGAATAAACACGACTCAGATTAGTAATCGTACAACTCCCAATTTAAATTACATTTTTTTTTCTTAAGCATGGATGCATCTGATAATTTATTTTAATCACTATTAAATATATTTTCTTATGGTGGAAGTGGAAGAAAGAGGAATGTGTTCTCAAAATGTGTATAATCATCTTCTAACTCAAGTGACTTTTGGGCTGTTTTGTTATGATTCTTTTTTTCATAGCAAACACGACTCAAATTAGTAACCATACAACTCTCAATTTAAATTACATTTCTTTTTCTTTCTTTTTTTAAGTATGGATGCATCTGATAATTTATTTTAATCACTATTAAAGATATTTTCTTATGAAAGTGGAAGAAAGATGAATGTTTCTCAAAATGTGTATAATCATCTTCTAACTCAAGTGGCTTTTGGGTAGTTTTCTTAAGATTTTTTCTTTTAGAGTAAACACAAGTAATTCTTTAAAATCCCAATTTGAATTGCATTTTTTTTTCCAAAATGTTAAAAATGTCTTCTTTAAGGTGGAAGTAAATAATGTTTATTAAAATATATGTTCATCTAGAAATCAATTAGAACTTTTTTATTTTCCTTCTATTTTAGATAGTCTTTCTTAAGATTCTTTCTTTTGAAACAAACACAACTTAAATATGTAGTGTTGCAAAGTTGTTAATCTCAACTTTTAAAAAGTTTGGGTCATTGACATCTTTCATTTATTTTAATACATGTCTGAAGGCTACATCACTATCCCCATAATGATAACCAAACCATGCCCCGAATGCTACATCATTATTTTTACCTAGCATCAACGTCACTTCCACCTCGATCACGTGAAGACTTGCTTTCGCTTCAATCCATCGCCTCCATTTCGCATAAAGACTAGCATTTCGCTCTAGTCATTTAAGCAACTACATTCAATACCTGAACTCAACGATGAAGCACGTGCTCTAAATAATCAGGCGAAAACTCATAAAATTTGGTAAGTCTCAAACCCGAAACTATGTCCGATCAATCGAGATACAATTGGTGGACTAAAAATCTTAACTTGAATTATATATTAAGAGCGTGTTATACTCTTCCAATGATCCAATGAGTTGTGAATTGAAAATATGTACGATTTAGATGTCATGTGAGGTTTAACAAACGTTAAACTATATATCAAAATATTGTTGTGCGAGACTTGCATACATTGGTTTAATCAATGTGTATTGGTGTACGAGAGTTTGGGGTTCGACAAAGATTAAGTTATTTGTTCATGTCTATGTGTTCATTCCAAGTTTCTTCTTTTTCTACAAGAATCACTACACCAAATTGACATTTTTGTAACAATTAAAAAAATAGTAACACTTTTGAGCTATAACAATCCACAAAGCAATTTTACACATTTTCACGAACAAGGTGATTCAATAATTGTATCACCACAAATAGTCATCTAAGCAACTACATTCAATACTATTTGTGGTGATACAATTATTGAATCACCTTGTTCGTGAAAATGTGTAAAATTGCTTTGTGGATTGTTATAGCTCAAAAGTGTTACTATTTTTTTAATTGTTACAAAAATGTCAATTTGGTGTAGTGATTCTTGTAGAAAAAGAAGAAACTTGGAATGAACACATAGACATGAACAAATAACTTAATCTTTGTCGAATGAAGACACTTGGCTATAACAAGATCCATGAATAGCAAGGTCCATCGCCTCTACCTCGCATGAAGACTAACATTTCGCTCTAATCATCTAAGCAACTACATTCAACGCTCGAAGGCTAATCAACAGTGAAGCACATGCGCTCATAATAATCAGGCAAAAACTTATAAATTTGTGAGTCTGACGCTGCAACTATGTCAAACAATCGAGATACAATTTGTGGACTACAAATCTCAATTTGAATTACATATTAAGAGTGTGACTTTAGTGGGTTGTATTATGCTCTACTGATATTCACATAATTATTACATAATATATCCTTAATTTATGCATGTTAGTGTTTCGATTATTATATTTATAGTAATTATTTTGTTTTCATGTCTTTGTAGAAATTTGAGTATGAACAATGAAATCGTATTAAGGCGACAATTTAAGGAATGACAATTGGTCAATTCTAGCTGTGGTACAAAGCAGATGGTCACATACCTAAACCCTTAACCAAGCCCATAACCTAAACCCAAAACCTACCCATAAACCCAAACCCAATCATACCCCTAAAGAATATTCTCTCATTTATACCTTGATGAATCTTTCCTTTATCTCATCCATATTCACTTTGATCATTATCTATAAAATACAAGAGAATAGGGTGAGAAAAGGGGGAGGAATAGAAGGAAAAGAAGGATTACACAAAAATCAAAACCTCTTCCTCACAAGTGATTCTTATCACCTTCACCACTCATCCATCTCTCACTCACTCAGCAATCACCGCCACAGTCACCTCGCCACCACCACCACCTCCGGACAGCACAACCGCCACCACCACGAAATAGGGGCGTGACAACCCTGTTTCGCGTCAGCGCCACCCCCATCACCGTCCCTGTCCATCATCCATCAACCACCATCACCTCCAGACACCACATCGCGAGCCACCACAACCACCACGAAACAGAGTCGCCATCACCGCGACTCTGTTCCGCCTCGCCATAAAGCAGAGCATCTCTCACAGCTGCCATCTCGGCCTCTCTTCGTCTCGACCTCCTTCTTGTCTCCCTCCCTCACGGCCACCATCACAGAGCGGCTCGTCTGCGGTGTACAACCATCGCGACAGCAGAAACAAGGGAGCCTCCTTCTCAGATCTCTCTCTGTTTTTGAGTTTTCTCGCTGTTTCCTCACCTTCTCTCTTCTTTTGCAGGTTATTCACACCCCCGATTCTGTTTATACCACCACAGAGCGTTTGGGAACCTGTTTTCTCGGGATTCGTGTTCGGACCACCTGCTGATCTGTTGAGTGCCACCACATCAAGTTTGTGACAAACCAAAGGGTTGCATAATTCATTTTGATTTGTTTTACTGACTGTGTGCTTAATTGTTAATTACAATTTATTTTTGAATTTTCGATAAATTGCTTTCACCTTTCATGTTCGAGAAATTAAACTTGATATGTTTGATAGTTAGAATTACCCTTTATCAATATTCAAAGCATGTGCTAAAAATATTAAGCTTAAAATTTGATTAAGTGTGCCCTAAAAAGACACTTAATACTTGGTAAGAGCGTATTTGTTTGAAATAATTTGTTAACGTTTGATAGAAACATGATATAATTTAAATTGGATTTTATCGATCACATATTCGGTGTAACAAGGGAATTCTCATCCCTAAAGCTTCTCATTTAAATTTTTAGTAATTTCGATTTCAATATTTTTGCTAACTGATGGGTGAGTCCAAGCCCACAAAATCCACATTTTCCTTTTATTTTATTTTTTTTCTTATTTTTAATTTATTTTAGTTTAGTTTATTTTTTTATTTTTTTATTTTTTATTTATTAAATTTTTTATAAGGGTAATTCTAACTACCAAACATATCAAGTTTTATTTCTCGAACATGAAAGGTGAAAGCAATTTATCAGAAATTCAGAAATAAATTGTAATTAACAATTAAGCACACAATTCAGTAAAATAAATCAAAATGAATTATGCAACCCTTTGGTTTGTTGCAAACTTGATGTGGTGGCACTCAGCAGGTGGTCCGAACACGAATCCTGAGAAACATGTTCCCAAACGCTCTGTGGTGATACAGAGCAGAACTGGGGTGTGAATAGCCAAAAACAGTTTGACTCGGTCTCCCGCCTAAGAACAATGCCTCCGCTACTCCGCCTTCGTCTCCAGCTAGCAGCGGTGCTGCTCCGCCTTCCTCCGTGCTCCTCGCAAGCGTCCTCGTCCTCCAACTGTCTCCAGAACCTGCAAAAGAAGAGAGAAGGTGAGGAAACGATAAGAAACTCAAAAACATAAAGAGATCTAAGAAGGAGGCTCCCCTGTTTTCGCTGTCGCGGTGGTTGTGCGCCGCGGACGAGCCGCTCTGTGATGGTGGCCGTGAGGGAGGGAGACAAGAAGGAGGCCGAGACGAAGAGAGGTCGAGATGGCGGTTGTGAGAGATGCTCTGGCTCTGTGGCGAGGCAGAACAGAGTCGCGATGATGGCGGCTCTGTTTCGCGATGGTTGTGGTGGCTCGCGATGTGGTGTCCGGAGGTGATGGTCGTTGATGGATGATGTTGGTTGATGGATGATGGACAGGGACGGTGATGGAGGTGGCGCTGACGCGAAACAGGGTTGTCACGCCCCTGTTTCGTGGTGGTGGCGGTTGTGTTGTCCGGAGGTGGTGGTGGTGCTCGGGTGATGTGGTGGCGAGGTGACTGTGGCGGTGATTGTTGAGTGAGTGAGAGATGGATGCGTGGTGATGGTGATGAGAATCACTTGTGAGGAAAGGTTTTGATTTTTGTGTAATCCTTATTTTCCCTTCTCTTCCTCCCCCTTTTCTCACCCTATTATCTTGTATTTTATAGAGAATGATCAAAGTGAATATAGATGAGATAAAGGGAAGATTCATCAGGTATAAATGAGATAATATTCTTTAGGGGTAGGATTGGGTTTGGGTTTATGGGTAGGTTTTGGGTTTAAGTTATGGGTTTGGTTAAGGGTTTAAGATATGTGACCATCTGCTTTGTACCACAGCTAGAATCGACCAATTGTCATTCCTTAAATTGTCGCCTTAATACGATTTCATCGTTCATGCTCAAATTTCTACAAAGACATGAAAACAAAATAATTACTAATAAAATTAATAATCGAAACTTAACATGTTAAATTAAAGGAATATTATATATAATTATGTGAATATCAAATACCCCAAACCTATATTTTGCCTAGTGCTACGAGCAAATAATAAAATAAAATTCTAACTCACTTTCGCAGGAATCATCGGTTGCATCTTACCTTAAATGTGCAACAAGGCTTTGAACCCCTAAGATTACCTCTAGTGGTCGAGTTATAGTCTCGTGAGGATTTCCAGAAATGTTACCCAGCCAAACATTACTGACTCAACAAAACTTGGTCAAACAGTGTTCATTTAAAACTTCAAAGAATGAGGAAACCAACAGTGTCATTTTAGTGTATCAACAAATCTCAAATAATTTAAATTCCTCCAAAGGTTAGAAAAAAATTCATAATCATCCTCAACTTAATGTGTGTGTGTGGATAGCACTATCAACATAACTTTTCATTTCAGAGTAAAACAATGACTAAATTCCTGTAGAAAGTTTATTTTGACTTCAAACCTCTCATGTCACTCACAATAAAATACTAAGAGATTTGGTATTTCACTTAGTTTATATGTGAGGAAAGAGTAAATAATGGAAAACAATCATCTCACATATAGTAATATGAAAGAACGAATTTTTTCAAGAATGGAATGACTATGATTCATGGACAGGAATATCAATTACTTTTGGGAATATTGAATCAAACACCATAGGTCTTGGTTATTAAATCCCCACATCTACGGACAACCAGATCAACTAGGACTTTGTTGGGTTGTAACGGGGCTTGGGTATGGTTTATAGGAATTCAATGGATTCTAAGAAAAATTCTAGGAATGTATAACCCATTAAACGAACAATTAGGGTTGTCAAGAATAAACCAATGTTGCACACCATCAATTTTTTTTTCATTCTCACATCTTTATCCTCATGAAGAATCCATTTTTCTATTTTTTCTATTTTTCTTTTCTTCAACCTTTTTTTTTCATTAGATGATTTATGAAATATCTCATATTTTGCTCTTTAATGCCCCTTTTGACGCAAGTATATCCATCCCATACACATTCCTAGAAAAGTTGGGTAAAGGTTAATGAGTTAACAAATAAAAAGTTATCTAAAGTTCAAAAGGTTACAAAATGTTAATGTTATGGGTAAGTTAAAAGGCTAGTTTATGATCTAAGAAAGAAATGCCTAGATCATTTCCTAAGTTCGGGTCTGTATTATGACATCTCAATGAATAAGCCAGAAGTTCTAGTGTAATAATTCAATTTTGATGTCATTCCCAAAGCAATTGATCAGAAAAATGAGAATAATGAGATCATCAACGAGATAATGTGGACTCAAGAAAAATAAGAGTTTATATATAACCCTCATAAAAATAGAAAAGCTCAAAACTTTCAGGGTTAAGTCTCCACTATTATTCTAAGGTTTTCTAGTATATATTTCACTCATCAACTTCAAGTTATGCTAACATGGCTCATGGTGCAAAGATAATCGAGTTGAAAAATCTTATGAACTAGATCTAGCTTAAGGATCATACTAAACTTTCAGTCTTTATCAATATACCAATATGTCAAGTTGGCTTGCATTTTCTTGAGCATAAAACATTTAAAATCCATTTTCATAATTGCAAGAGACCAAATTTTCTTGACAGAAAAAACACAATTTTTTTTTTAAGATAAGAAAAGAAAATACTACAAAAAATTCACCTTTTTTTTTAAAGAATAAGAAAGAAAACACTACGGAAAACGAAAAATTCACCGACTCATGAACCCTACCCCCAAACCTAATCCAAACATTGTCCTCAATGTTTAACAAAATAATTCTGACAATCACTACACCAAAGGGTCATTTAGCTACGCCGAGCTGCCCACGGTTTTAAACCGTTGGTATATTGCCCACGGCAAAAAACAGTAGCTATAAGTACCAACGACTTAAAACCGTGGTAATAAACACCCTGGCCACGGTTTAAAACCGTTGGTATATTTGGCACGGCTAAAAACCGTGATTAATATTAGCAACGGCTACAGACCGTGGGAAGTATTCGCAACGGCTCAAAACCGTTGCAACAAAAAATTTAGCAACGGTTATGAACCGTGGCTAGTCCTAGCAACGGACTCAAAACCGTTGCAACAAAAAATTTAGCAACGGTTATGAACCGTGGCTAGTCCTAGCAACGGCCTCCAAAAACCCGTTTGCAACAAAAAAAAAAAATTTAGCAACGGTTATGAACCGTGGCTAGTCCTAGCAACGGCTCAAAACCGTT
>QNQO01004347.1:0-28600 GCA_003290165.1 Berberis thunbergii | reverse complement strand
ATAATTAGATTTACAAATAAAACTTACTAGAGATTGGGATCAAATGACCAAACAATTAAAAGAAACTGCTACATGTTATGAATTATTGTAAAAGGAACATAAAGGGAGAACTAAGATGCTGAAGCAAACATGTTGGAGTATCCAGACCCCATTTACCACTCACAGTATCAATTGATAAATAAATAAGAGGAAAGAATAGAAAAAGGAGCATTTGATGTTTTTATATAGTCCTTATTCATATTTAGTTATATCTTTTGTTTTGGTCAGTGGTTGATTCCCTTCGTGACATGATTATTCTATGCATCTAAAACGAAACAAAATTATACAAAATCACTATAAGAAAGCTTTATTGCACCTTAAACAATATTTGAAATGTTGATGCTCAAACCATATGGCCAAAAGATCATTACGCTAGCTTAATGATGGTGTACCCTAAGTTTTTTTTTTTTTTCTCATGTAAATCATGATAGCACAGCTTAAGTAGGGAGAGTTGTTCTCCCCCTATAACTTGCATCCTCAAGTAAATCAATAATATGAGACAAGAAGAAAATTAAGAAAACATTCATCATAAAAATGTTATAAATAAAGGAGAAAATGTTGTTAAGGTGCTTACGGAACAAATACAGCATCATAATCCTGCTCTAGACATATAACACAGATAGCTGGCAAGAGAGCGTCATTTTTTTCATTATCTGGTGCATTCGCATTCGCATTCTCATCTAAATCTGCAGATTAGTTTAAGTTCAATGCTAAAACATGATTCTCAAAAATAAATTAATACAAACTGAAAAAACACTTAATCCTTGTGTCTACCTTCATTGTCTTGCTCCAATCGTTGTGCAACGGCAGCGAGAACTCTGAGAAAGTAAGAACATAGTACATGAAATGCAAAAGAAAGACTACGGAACAGAAAACTAGCTCATAATTGGTATAATGAATAGATGTAAACTGAAAATATGTACTCGGTAGAACATGGGCCTCTTTTAAGAAAACAAATACCGAAAGGAAGAAAACTATTTTTCACCACGTATTTACAGTTAGGCCTTGCCATTTCTCAAACATTATTTCAATAGAGCAGACCATTAATAGGTTGTTGGTGTCACACCCCTTTTGGGGTCGTTGAATGCTGACCTTTTCGCAACCTCATCCTTTAATAGCCTGAGCCAACAAAGTTAGAGGAAAACTTAAATACAACATGTTAGTATATATATCAGGAACTCACATGTACATATTCGCCCATCAATCATTTGGACCAGGTCACTAAAAACTCATTTCCAAGAAATTATCCTTCGATTCCCTCAAAATAATTTAGTTATTTATTAAATGTTTTTAACAGGAACTGAACTCTTTATTTTTCAAAGTTCTGCTAGACTACTCACCAACAACAGTCAGGAGTCCAGTTGGAAGAACCTTTTCAATTCGCTTGATACCAGCAATCTGCAGCCATGAATTTCCACTAATTATTAAGGGATCACACTGATTATCTACTTCCATACAAGAAAACAGATTACTCATACAGAAGAAAAAAACAAATTACCAAACATACAGACCTTGAGTCTTGAAGATAATACAGACCCTTGAGTCCTTGAAGATAATCTCAGTTTATGCAAAAAAAAAAGAACTTCAGATGATCATTCACATAGAAGCAAGAATCAAAATAGCTTATATCTAACAAAAGGGACAATCCTTGTTTACCTTGTGACTTCTCCACTTTCATGTTGTGCCTAGAAGAATTCTAGAACTCTGAATAACATCATAAACTGCAGCATTTATTGCTGGCATTGCACTTCCCAAAGTTGAATTGAAAGAAGCAGAGCACCAATATTCACAACACTTGGCCTTTTCATGTAGAGCTAGTATTTGAACTCCGACTCTTCACTTCTGTTGAGACCAATAAACAGAAAAACAATAGCGCAAGTGGTCTCACATGAAAAACTTGCTGCTCATACAATCCAGCAAACATCCATGACTCGTAATGTGATCGCCTCAATCAGTCCTAGAACTGGAGCACAAGACACCATAAATAGGAGACATCATATAACCAGAACAAACTCCAATATTTTGAATTTATGATCACTCCATCCAATTGCTCTCTCACCTCTCTACAACTTTTTTGGAGCCATTTCAAACAAAAGCAAAGAATAGCACTAGAAAGAGGCTCTCGTGAAGAAGCACAATGCTATATTAGTAGTCAGATTCCAATGCCAAATTCTGCTCCAAGAAGATATCTCCCTGCAACATTGCGAATAGAAAAATGATGGCATATAACTTAGGCTCTATGTGAAGTGCATAACATATGAACAAATGTGTAGAAGCAGGCAGGGTCTACTTATATATTTGACAACATATATATTTGACAGGAGAACATGAGCAGCAGAGTCCAGTGGTTCCTACAAAGGGTCTGAGCTGCAATCCAATTTCAAAACATGTGAATAAAATAAGTGCTGCGAAAGTATAACTCATCGGGATGGATTCTTGACTCCCTCATCTGATGGTAAGAGCAAAATAACATGATCTTCATCTCCATTCTCAACACATCCTGATATCAGTCATCTCATCAAACAAAAATCTAGCATCTTCAATCAATCCAAATTTCGGCATAAATAATGACTAAAGCACCCAAAACAAAGGTATCAAAGTCCAAACCAACTTTCACAGCATAAACAATGAATTGCTTGTGAAGTGCAGGGATGTTTCAGGAATGCACACAACTTAAGTGCAGGTGCTTAAAATGTAAGAAAATACACTTCAGATTCAAAACAGAGACAGCTCAAATATACTTGCATCAAAGAAAACAGTATTCCTGTTAGCATATCGATCGTGACGATCAATACCATCAAACCTTTGTGGAAATTGCACGTAACATACTTTCTTTCCCAAGAAAGGATCCCATCATGAAACACATTCCCTCCCTAATAGCCTTACTGTTGTTGATGTAGTGATCACAATCCAAATTCAATAGATAAGGTGCATTGGTCAGTACAGCATAAACTCGAACCTGTATACAGAAAGCATGTCCAAGAAATTGTCATAATAAAAGCTGTTTCGTCCACGTGCTTTCCTATTCATGGTGCTACCTATGTAAAGGAAATTATTAATGTTAAAAATTGTAAATTTTAAGTTCAATTCTATAAGAAAAGTGGAGCTTTATATTGTTTAGAGTGAGTAAAAATACCAGAAGAACTTGACTCAACATTATGGGACGACTCCTCTGACCAATCATTTGTCGGTGGTCTTGGCGTCATACCTGAAAAATGCACAAAAAGTGAGCTAGTGCCATAACATAATAATAATAATACATTATAACATTTGATGACTATTCAATTACCATATTTCAAACATCAACTCTCTTATTTTCTTTTCCTTTTTTTTTTTTGGTGTTATTTTCTGACAATGGAATTGTTTCCATTGGCAAATTAGGTCTATTCCATACAACATGATCCACATCATCACTTGGTGCACAAGTGATTGATGTATCTCCTAGTACTAGGGGTTGCAGTGCATCTATTTCATCAACTGTTGCCTCATCTTCATGTTCTGGCACGACATAAAATTCACGTGGTACAACTTTTGTCACAATTAGCCATCCCGATCCTAACATGGAAAACTTGTTCGCATTGGCTTGCTAAGACGAATGGTTCATTTGTTTGAAGTATTCGTTGGGAATTAACACTTACAAAACCATGTCTATCCCTTTCAATACCTCATCCAGAGCTATGGATATCTCTCCAATCACACTTGAACAAAACAACACAATTTCCTCCTAAATATTGCAATTCAACAACATCAATAAAAACTCCATAATAATTCAATCTATCAACTCCATTATCTCCATTAACAACCACACCAGTATTTTGTGTTTTTAACCGAGCTTCCCGGCTTTTCGTGTGAAACTTAAATCCATTGACAACATAACCACTCCATGACCATACTACTTTGTTAGGACCACGAGCTAATGGGCGCAACTGTTTGATCGATTCATGACTAGTTGTTCTACATAATTCAATCACCTAAGCAATGAAAAATACCAATTATATTATGAACAATATTCTTAATATGATTGTTGATGATGAATAAGGTCTAAGTTCCTTACACGAGACTCAAACCACTTTGGAAATTGTCGACGATGAATAAGGTCTAAGTTACTTGAATGTGTATGTTTTAAGATATTTTTATGTTCCCTGCAAATAAGTAACATATGTTAGATAATTTGGTGACTTAAAAACAAACGAGTACTATAGATAGTAATTTCTTATTCAATAAAATGTGCCACATTTTCACAATTTTGCAAGATGTACCAATGTGCCTGAGTCCATTCTTCCATAGTTAACTCTTTTACATCTGATTTTCCCAAAGCACGTCCCTTTGTTGAAAATATAGAAAGTCCCCCTTGATGTTGGTCACCAGAGCCATCAAAGTTCCTAGGAACTTTATTAAACTTTGTTTCTATATCATCCAAGTAACTTGAACAAAAATTCATACACTTTTCTAGAATGTAACCTTCAGCAATTGATCCCTCCAGTCGACTTTTGTTCCGGACATATGACTTCAAGGTGTGTAAATACCTACATTTGGAAGTATAAGTATAGTTCTCAAACAAGGCCTATTTGTGGGTAATTGCAACAACGAAAATATATGTACCTCTCAATAGGATACATCCAACGGTATTGAACATGACCAGCAATCTTGACTTCATTTGCCAAGTGGATCGGTAAGTGTACCATCACATCAAAAAATGATGGTGGAAATAACATCTCTAAACGACACAACGTAATTGCAGCATTCCTTTCTATTCTCTTTAGTTCCTCAACTTGAAGAGTTTTTGAGCATAAATCAACGAATAAACTACTCAAACCGAGCAAGGCATCACACACATCATCTGGCAATATGCCTCGAATAGCAAGTGGAAATAGTCGTTGGAGAAGAACATGACAATCATGACTTTTTAGGCCAATTAACCTTTTTTCTTTTAAGTTAACACATCTGGAATATGTTTGAAGAAAAACCATCTGGAACCTTGATATCTTTCAAGATTTGTAGCACACGACTCTTCTCATCGGATGACAAAGTATAGCGGGCGGGAGGGAGTAAATAAGTGTTCTCATCTTTCTTAATTGGATGTAACTCTTCTCTAAGCTTTAAATGTTGCAAATCCAAACGGGAATTGAGATTATCCTTTGCTTTTGTCGAAACTCCTAGCAATGTCGCAATCACATTATCGCACACATTTTTCTCAATATGCATAACATCTAGATTGTGCCGAATAAGCAAATTTTTCCAGTACGGAAGATCAAAGAATATACTCTTTTTTTTTCCAATTATGATGCTCGCTTCCCTCGGCTTGTTTCTTCCCCTTGCCAAATGTTATTTGGTCTACGTCTTGCATTTGCTCGAGAATATCATCACCTGACATAAACAATGGTGGAGGTCTTAGTTCTTTATTACCATCAAAGTCGCGTTTGTTATCACGCCATTTATGATCCAGTGGTAAGAATCTTCGATGACACATATAACATTGTTTCTTTCCATACACTAATCTCTTCGAACATGTCTCAAGGTTACAAACTGGGCATGCTAAACGTCCTTTAGTGCTCCATCCTGAGAGAACTGCATAACATTAAAAGTCACTAATAGTCCATAACAAGGTTGCCCTCATTTGGAAGGTTGTTTTACTGGATGCATCAAATGTATCCACGCCTTCTTCCCATAATTCTTTTAACTCATCAATTAATGGTTGTAAGTAAATATCAATGTCATTTCCAGGAGCTTTCTCTCCCGGAATAAGCAGAGACAAAATCATATTTGTTTGTTTCATGCATATCCATGGGGGCAAATTATATGGTATCAAAACAACAGGCCACATGCTATATGATAGACTCATGTTGCTGAACGGATTGAAGCTGTCACTTGCCAATCCAAGTCTCACATTTCTCGGTTCAACACTAAAGTCAGGATACAATTGATCAAAATGTTTCCAAGTCTCTGAATCTGCAGGATGTGCTAGATTGTCATCTCTAATACAGTTATCATGGTGCCACTTCATTTCAGAAGCAATTTTGGACGACATGAACATTTTCTAAAGCCTTGGTTTTAAAGGAAAGTGGCGCAAAATCTTTCATGAGACTCGTTTCCTCTTATTAGAATATCCAGTAGACTCCTCATCATCATCATTATCTCCACAATCATATTTTTCCACCTCGATTCTCCACAAGTTGGGCAATACCCTGCGTAAGCATGTTCTTTGCGAAATAAAACACAATCATTGGTGCACGCATCTATCTTATCATATGAATACCCAAGATCTTGAATAATCTTTTTAGCCTCGTAGTAGGACTTTGGTAGCGTCTCACCTTTAGGAAAAACTTCTTTAACTCCTTAAGCAACATGGTAAAGGCTTTGTTACTCATTCCCCCAACACATTTAATATGTAAAAGTTTAAGATTAAAGACAATAAATAAATGTCGCACCCAAGATATATGCTAGTCTTGGCATTTTGAATGACCCTCAAAATTCTTTCAGCCTCATTTTGTGGTCATGTACTGCTAGTAGTCTCTGTCTCATATCTTTGATCTCTGACATTCTCATGATTAAACTCTGGAAAAGTATCCGCTATCAACGCGTCCATTTCATCACATTCAACCTCATTATCAAGCTCTAACTCGTCATCCTCACTGCCTGTGGTAGCAAGTCTATCTTCACCATGAAAGTCCCAATATGTGTAACCACGAAATATTCCGCTTATGATCAAATCTTCTCTAACTTCATCCCTTGTCTTTAGACGACCATTGAAACACTTTTTACATGGGCAATATATGAGGTTCCCAGATTTTGTGTGCTGAAACGCAAAATCAAGAAATTTTTCCACTCCTCTTATATAGTTGGGGTCTAAACGATTCCCAATATCCATCCATCTTTTGTCCAACGTGGCCATTAAATCCCTATCATGTTTTTACATATCAAAGTGAAACCGAAAAATGAAGTAAAATAAAAAAGAGATAAACATATAAAAATGATAACTCAAATTTGAAACAATCAAGGATGAATATACCTGAGCTTGGTAGAAAATCCAAATAATCGTTCTATTAGATAACGGAGAACTACTTTTGCTTTAACAAATAACCTAATTGCCTTATCTTTTATAGGTCGCCTTTGTTTCCTGCATTATGCAACGATTACTACTTACTCATTACATATCATATTGAAATGTTGTTGATGGATGGACTACCTTTCAATCAGCTAATATTTCCTCTTATTTGAATTATCTGACTCAATGTGGTTAATTGTTATCATTATGATTAGTAGTTACTCATTACATATCATATAAACTCAGGGAAGAAAGCCATCTTAGTAGTGAATCTTGATGCAGAACAAGAGTCTTGGGATATGGTTTTTACTTAAAACTAAGAGTTATTATGAACTAAGATACTGCACAATGTCTGTTTTTTTTATAGAAAATGTGTTTATGGCCAGACCCTAAGATATAATTCTTCCTACTTTGGTGGGATGTGTTCAAGTGAGCGCAACTTTGCATCTATACTCAATTTGAGCAAGGACAAATGCCTGAAACTTTAAAAAATAAAGCACTAGGCTTTGTAGGACATCTATTGTAAGTACAGAAGTTAGTATGAATATCAAGACCGTATTTCACCCCCCAAGTCATTGCTGACTTATGGTCTGAGCGATAGGCAAGGCAAGAAACCTGCCAAGGGTACCTAGACATTGAATCAGACTTTCCATTCCTCTAATTTTATTAATAAATCAGCATTCAAAATGTACCGATTTCAGTTGAAATTGTCGATTTAGTACCAATTATTAAAAGTTTATCTCTCTTGAGTTCAGATTCCGACTAGCAAGTTAGTTCAGCACTGGACATATTGGTATTAATTCTTCAAACCTTACATTACTAGAACTCATAGTTCATGTCACGCCGATTTTCAGAAAAACGAAAATCCCAAAAGTCGAGACATGAATTTTCATTCACGAAAAATAACAGTTGGCATCCATGAGAAATAATAAATTTGCACAATTTACCAAATAGATGGAAAAACACAACTGATCTAAAAGTCCATCAAAGGAAGAAATTTTTAAAACTCACAGAGCCAACGCTAACAAGTTCAACAATTTACGAATGTATCTCTCCCATAAAATAACAAAAAAAATCCGAGTTCAAATTACAAAAATTAAACTGACACCTACAAATAAAAGATCTAATCTTTCGAACACGCGCAACTCCCAGCAACGCTCGTCACGTATGGTACGAAATACTCTAAGCCCGTCCGAGATTACTATATCCTGAAAATAAGCTAGTCGGCTACATTCCCAAAGGAATGTACCCAAGAAGCCAAAGCCCACTTGGGTCAGCAATAGAGCTGGTGTGAAATCTCTTTATTTCCCAAAAAATCAATAAAGGAAATTACAAGATATGACCAAAATAGTACGATAAAGAAATCAAAACACACAGGTAGTTACTCCACGAGGCATTCATATCTTAATTCTAATAAGAAAATATGCACTTACTTGTACCTACTAGATGGAAGTTGACTATGGCAAGTCTAACCTGCAGAAATATTAGTGGACCTGCCATCCTGCATGAAAAAAATTAGAAACAATATAAACCTAGTTTATTCATTTTTATTTGAATTTGGTTCATCTTTTTAACGGAATGATCACTTAGACAATACCATATTCACACCACCTCCGTGCCCAACATATATGCCCGTATGCCTCTCTCATATAAAGGAGGACTACTCCGTCATCCATGCCCAAGTGGGGACATACAAGCATGCATCGCGAATACTCCTAACTATATGAGTACCAAAAGCCACCCTTGGTCTATCCATGCTCATAACTCACGTCACATTTTTTACGGATAAATATCAACGCCTATTTTAGGCATAACAATTCACCTCATTTCCGCAAGACTAACCCGAAGGTTATTTTAGTTTCTCTAGTAGGAAATGGGTGCCCCAACTCCGCAAGACGACCCTCTGGTCATTTAGTTTCTCTAGTAGGAGAGGGGAAATCATAATCAAAAGAGGTGTGGTAGTTCTAAGTGATGTAATTCCAGGTGGTTTCTATTTTTAGAAATCAAAGGTTACCAATATCATTTATTTTTGATATTTCAATTTCTCCACAATGACACTTTGTCATTTATTAATCAATCCACCTATTCTTCGGGGAAGTATAACCTATTCATAAATCGTACTTTATATCCACATGGTGACCAAACCCATAGAATCATGACTCAGATTATCAAAACCCATAGAATCATACTTAGATATACTCAGATATATCTCTTGATCAAAATCCATAGAATCAAACCCATAAAATTTTGTAGTACTATGCACATGGGGAGATCATACTTTCAATAGTAACTCCTTATTGGGCCTAATACAATCCATCAAAGAATCTATCTTTACTTTAATCAGTGTTAAACATATAAAAGCTAAAATATATATGAACCCATACCCCTTTCAAGATATCAACATGCCCAACACAAATTACCAACAGAACCGCCAAAAAAAATCTAATGGGTAGGGAAGGATGATCTCTATTGGACCAAATTCTAAGGATTTTCTCTGGTGTCTGGTTGAGGAGATGTGGAATAAACGTGTGGTTGGAAAGATGTTGAAAAGATGTGGCCTTAGCTGATAGTTTAAGCAGTGTTTAACTATTGAATAAAAGTGTTTAACTATTGAATAAAAGTGTGGTTGAAAAGATGTTGATAGTTTAATATCATTAAACTACTTTTTATGGGGAAGACTAAGCCTATAAACATTTAATGATTGGTAGAAAAAGTGGCATAAAGGAAAAACCCAAAGTGCACTCATTCTTCCAAAATTTTCTCTTGTCAGAATCCCTTTTTTTTTTTTTTTTTTTTTTTAACTAGGTGAGCTACTAATTGAGTTTCCCAACGGCTTCCACCATACATATCCTCATATCATGAAAGAAAACACATCATATCCCCCAACATATCAATCCTTAACCACATCAAGGGCATAAAAGAAAACGAAAAAACGAGGAAAGGACCCACAAACCCCATATCCCATCATTCACATCATTCATTATGCAATCATTCACATCA
The DNA here is from genome assembly GCA_003290165.1 of Berberis thunbergii. NCBI lineage: Eukaryota > Viridiplantae > Streptophyta > Magnoliopsida > Ranunculales > Berberidaceae > Berberis > Berberis thunbergii. Next base: position 18,516 of record QNQO01004347.1, on the reverse strand, counting down.
TTCATCATTCATTATGCAATCAAATCAAAAAGGATAAAACAAAAAGAGACAAAACAAAAGAGACTCACCTTTTTGCTTTTGCTTTTCTCTCTTTTCCTTTCTCCCTCTCCCTCCCCCCCCCCCCCCCCCCCCCCCCCCCCTTTTTTTTGTTTAAGCGGCGAGAGAAAAGAAACTTAAGCCCCTATTTAATCCTTTCTTGTTAGGGTTATTGATAGCAGGTTAGGGACACTCCCACTTACTACTTGATGTCACCTCACATTTAATAAAATTAAAATTAAATAAAATAAATAAATATTTAATTAATTAAAAATTATTGAGAGAAAAGAAACTTAAGCCCCTATTTAATCCTTTCTTGTTAGGGTTTTTGATAGCAGGTTAGGGACACCCCCACTTACTACTTGATGTCACCTCACATTTAATAAAATTAAAATTAAATAAAATAAATAAATATTTAATTAATTAAAAATTATTATATGTTAAAGTAGGGTCGTTACAGTTCAACTGCTCTGTCACATCATCCATGAAAAAATTGTCAGGGGTGCTATAAGGAGAATTTCATTGACAGTCTGTGAGTGGCATTACAAGTTTTCCATGGTCCGAGAAGTAATAGCAACACCAAAACCAAAACCATCTCAACTTAGTTTACACATAGAAATAAGTCGTGTTTACCTTAAAATCGAATTTTTACTAGAGATCTCCACAAGTTAATACAATATAGATAAATAGTAAAATAGGTTGAAAAAAAATTCAAATAAAAAAACTACAATGAATACCTATAAGTGCCATATAAAATCTGAATAAGCCCAAATACTATTTGTTAGCATCCCATACACAAAAACACTACTACTTGTAAGACGCCCGTTTTTCAATATTGATGTTAAAATAAAACAAGACTTACAACAACAACTACAGATAAATATCAATATAAAAGAACAAAGATTACTTGCTTATAATTTTACATCCATAAGAACGAATAAGGGTGACTTGGTTATAAGTACAGAAGTTAGTATGAATATTTGAAGACCAATTTTTCCATGATTCCGTCCTCAAAGGCACAATGAGAGATTATAAATAGGTCATTTTTCCATGATTAATTAAATAAGTACAGAAGTTAGTACCAAAAACCAAAAACCAATCGAAAGCGATTACAAAAGAAAGATTTATCAAAAACCAAAAACCCTATATTTGGAAATCATCAAATAGAGATTCGATTGTACCTTGAGTTTCTTCTCTTTGGTTGCTAATCGAATGTTCTTGAATGAGTACCACCACCACCACCACAGTGTTTGAGAGATTTCAACAGAGAGACAGAGAGCGAAGGAGGGAAGACGGAATGAGCGAAGTCACGAAGGACTGGAAACGCTAAGGAGAGGGAAGGAGGAAGGAGGGAAGTCGCGAGCGCAGCAGGAAGGAGGGAATCGTGAGCGCAGCAGGAAGGAAGGAGTGCAGAGGAAGAAGGGAACTTGACGGGTTTTTATTATCGTTGGAGGGATTTTATATTATCGCTCTAATCCGGCATTTTGAACCTCTGTTACGGCGTTTCCAAAACAAAAATTTATTTTTATTAGCGGGATTAATTCGCGGGTTCGCTCTTTCCCAGCGCTTCTACAATAAACGCCGGTCTTGTTATCTCTTTACCGGCGCTTTGTACATCTAAACCGGTGTTTTCGAAACCAAAATTTTATTTTCATAGCGGGATGGGTTAGCGGATTTTTTTATCGTTACTGGCGCTTCTTAAATAACGCGCTGGTAGTGGTTACCCTTAACCGGCGCTTTTGTTTTGAAGCGCCGTTAGTGTAAGCTTTTGACCGGCGCTTATTTACAGCCACTACGTGCGTTTAAAAAAAACACAATTTTGTTTGCAATAGGATGGCGGGGTTTTATCTCAGCCGACGCTTCATAACACAAACGCCGGTTAAGGGTAACCAATACCGGCTCTTGTAACATCTAAAGCAGCGTTGAAGAAAACATAATTTTATTTTCATCCGCAGAATGGGTTGAAGTAGGGGTGGGCACGGGACGAGATAAACCCATCCCTATCCCATCTCATTCATACGGGATCGATACAGGACGGGATGGGACGAGATCGATAAACCCATCCCTATCCCATCCCGTTCATACGGGATCGATACGGGACTGGACGGGATCAGCATGCTCTGATTATATGCATTTCATTTTCTTTAATCAATCTCATAATTTGGTTGCTTGCACTCATCTGTGTTAGACTTCAAAGCATTCCACACCTGCAAATTGCTTGTTCTTGAAGAAGAAACTCATATGCATCCAACAGTGCATTTCAATCTCGAACAATATATTTGCTAAGTATAGAAGAACAAGTTTAAACAAACATAATGTACACAATACAAAGAATAACACTCGGTTTTACCCTTGCATAGGTATCTAAGCTACCAGTGACAAAAACCGTTCCACTAGCATTATATGCACAACACAATGTTTGGCGGCTTGGTGGATCAGTACCAGTTGAGGAAATAGTACTAGTTGAGAGCGTGGTGCTAGTTGAGGGACCATTGCTCTTCCCTGCATGTAATTACAAGTTAAGATTTCAGTTACCAAATTCCAAAAAACCCAGCCAACCAACCAACCAAAACACACTATGTAAACTTGAAACAAACCAGTGATAGCATCTGAAGGCTTTGGAATGTAAATGCGAGGACTGGCATAGGTATTCCTAATATCCCAGATACGACATGTTCCATCATCTGATGATTTAGTAGGAAGATAATAGAAAAAAAATCAGATACAAATTGAACTTTGAGAAAGTTTAATATTCATGTAGTAATTATGTAATAGGTAACTGCAAAAAATATGCTACCAAACCTGCATTGCAGGTATTTCTAAATGTTTAAATGGCAGAAAGTTGAGGGACGTATTCTAGAAAATAGTCATCAATACCAGAGTGAAAAATTAGCTCGGGACGGGGCGGGATTGAAAATCTTCATCTCATCCCATCCAATTCTAGATCGGGACGGGATGAAATTATTCAATCCCATTAAGACCTGGAAAAATCAGGACAGGACGGGATCGGGATTGCGGGATGGGATGCCCATCCCTAGGGTGGAGGGTTTTTTTATCTTGCCCCGGCGCTTTCAAAATAAAGCGCCGGTATTGGTTTTAATTACCGGCGCTTTTAATCAAACGTCGGTTTGGGTTACTCTGGTTACTCTGTACCGGCGCTTTCTCAAAATGGTCGGTATTGTTCAATCTTTACCGGCGCTTAATTACATCTAATACGGCGTTTTAAAAAAAAATTATTTTCTTTTTTATTTTTACCGGCGCTTCTGAGAATCAACACCAGTATTGGTATCTCTTTACCAGCGCTTCATTATAAACGCCGGCAGTGCTTTAGGCTCAGTTTATTACCGGCGCTTGGTATCCTAAACGCCGTTATTGGTTCTGTTTTACCGGCGCTTCCTTTGAAACGCCGCCTTGAAAGTGCCGTTTTAGACTTCGTTTTTATAGTGTTATAATAACTAATCAAGGTACATTTTGGGTTTATTAAACCAACTTTAACTAATTACAACTCACCATAACAGAATTCCATAATACAATTCATCACTTAATTACACTTTGTGATTCTTGTTGATGTGGCACTATAATGTGTCTTTGCTGACATGGCTAAAACTGCTGACTTGGATGTTGTCTATCATCCCCCCTCAAGTGCAAGGAGCAAGGAACAAGGCAAAAATGCGATTTGAGATAAGCTTACCTTGTACTTGTGAGATGTTTGGTGAGAAGATTTGCAGGCTGCTCAGCAGTTGAAACAAATTGGAGAAGCAAAACACCTTTGAGAACTTGATTGTGTGTGAAATGAAGATCAATTTCAATATGTTTAGTCCTGGCATGAAAGACAGGATTCTTAGCAAGGTGATAAGAACTAACATTGTCATACTAGATAACAGGAGGTCTAGGAATAGAAATAGAAAGCTCTTTCATCAACGCTTGTATCCAGATGACCTCAGAAGTAGCAATATAGCAAGTCCTCGGTATTCAGATTCAGTGTTGCTTTTTGAGACCACACGCTAATTAGTAGCGGACCAAGACACCAAATTGCCACCTAAATAAATCAAGTAACCATTGGAACTACGTCTATCATCAGGATGAAATCCCCAGTCAGCATCAGAGAAGGCCTCGATAGCAAGGTCTCGAGCAGGTTGGATAAGCAAACCATCATGAACTGAACCCTTTAGATAACGCAGGATGCGCTTGACAGCCAACCAGTGAGACGTGGTGGGCATTTGCATAAACTGAGAGGATTTATTTACTACAAATGCAATGTCTAGTCTGGTCATGGATGCGTATTGAAGAGCACCAATGTTGTTGTGATAGGGAGTGACATCCATTAGTGGAGTTCCATCATACTGTGGTAAGAGCTTACCAACAACACTTGGAGTAGGAGAGAGTTTACAATCAACCATAATAGCACGTATAAGAAGGTCTGAAATATATTTAGCCTGGTTGAGGTGTAGTGCTCCATTGCAGCGAGTAACTTCAATACCCAAGAAGTAAGATAAGGGCCCCAAGTCACGCAGAGAAAATACCGAGTTTAGTTGAGCAATGAGAGTTGAAATAAGGCACAAAGAACTCCCTGTAACAATTATGTCATCAACGTAGATCAGGATGATAAGGGTGGAATACGTATCAAACCTGACAAACATTGAACTATCAATACAAGAATCATTGAAGCCCCAACGCATAAGAGCACAACTGAGTTTAGAAAAACAAACGCGAGGGGACTGCTTCAGACCATACAAGCATGTCCGCAATTTACAAACTTTGGTTGGAAATTGTTTGTCCAAAAAACCAGGAGGTTGAGCCATGAAGACTTGTTCTTCAAGATCTCCATTCAAGAAGGCGTTATGAACATCAAGCTGACGAACTAAACTCACTGCAATTGTGAGAACAATACGGATAGTTGCAGCTTTGACCACTAGACTAAATGTCTCAAAATAATCCAAATCGTAAGTTTGATTAAAACCTTTGGCAACGAGACGAGCTTTGTATCTGTCAATGCTCCCATCAGGTTTGTATTTGAGTTTGTAGACCCATTTATAGCCTATGACATTCACACCACCAGATGGATCAACCAATACCCAAGTACCATTCTTATGTAAGGCAAAGATTTTCTATTCCATAGCATGAATCCAGTGAGGATCCTTGAGAGCTTTTCGCAAAATTGTGGGTTCAGAGACTTTAGTAGCTGATAAATCAAGCACAAGTTTCTTCTTTGAAATGCCAACCATAGAACGAGTAACCATTCGAGTAGGAAGAGGAGGTACTGGCAGATATACAGTAGCATAAGGAGGTGTAGAAGGAACAGTAGGTGTGATAATTGGAGGAGTAGGAGAACTGGCAGGTGGTAGATCAAGAGGAGAAGAAGTAATGGGAAATGAAGGAGGAATAGTATAAGAGATAGGAGTAGGAAGGCAAGAGAAAATCACAGTAGGCATCTTAGTGGAAGTAGTGGAAGTAAGGAGAATTGTGCATAGGAAAACTCAATTCATCAAACATCACATGAGTTGTAACATACACTCTACCAGACACTTGATCTAAGCACAGAAAACCCTTATGATCCAAGCTATAACCCAGAAAAACACAAGAAAAAAACGAAATTGGAGCTTATATTGGTTATATGGATTAATAAATGGAAAGCAAAGACACCCAAATACATGAAGGACTTGATAGTTTCGTAGACGATTAAAAAGAAGTTAAGGAGATTGATGATTAAGAACTCTAGTGGACACACATTTAATGAGAAATACAGCTGCTTGAAAAGCATATTGCGAAAATTTGAATGGCATATGAGCATGAGCCAACATAGCAAGATTTGTTTCAACAACATGCCTGTGTTTGCGTTCTACTCTGCCGTTTTGTGAGGAAGTGTTTGGACATGAAAAGCGATGTCCAATACCAGATTGCAATAGAAAAGCTCGAAAAGCCATGAATTCACCCCCATTATCAGATTGAATACATTTAATAGAAGTGTTAAACTGATTTTCAACTCGAAGTTTAAACACTTTGAACATAGACAAGGCTTGATCTTTGGAATGAAGTGGAAAGCACCAAGTAAATTTGAAAAAATCATCTACAAACAATAAAAAAAATCGAGCATCAGATGTAGATTTAACAAATGCAGGACCCCAAATGTCAGTATGAATGAGTTCCAATGGACTAGATGAATGAAAAGAAGATAAAGACGTAGGTAAACGATGGTTTTTTGCAAGTTGACAAGAAGAACATATAGAAGGAAGAGTTTTATTAAATGGAACATTACAAAGTTGCAATACATGATGTACAACATAAACTAATGGATGACCTAGTTTGTAATGCCACAATTGTTAATTATTAGCAATACAAGAAGTAGCAGAAACACTGGAATCATTTGAGAAAGTAATAGAAACTTTGGACACAAGAGCAGGAACACCGGAACTAGATGCAAACGCAAGCTTAGGATCAGGAACAACAGGGAATTTGTATAGGCCATTATCAAGCTTGTCGTGAGCTAGAACCTTCCTCGAATGTGGTTCCTTCATAAAGAAATTGTCATACCAAAATTCAATAAGCACAGAATAGCATGACGTTTTTTTTGTGGGTCATGAAAAACCTAAAATTCAAATTTCAAAAACTAACTTCGATGTCTCTAATTCAATCCAATTCACAATGTGAATTTAGTTAGATTAAGACTTGAGCACTGAAACCGTTGTCTTTCAATCACGACTACAATATACTGATAACAGATGGCTTGTTAGACGTGTTACTCTTGCACAGTGTAGTCAAAGTCATCCAAAGCCACCGCTTAAATCCGTAAGCCAAGCCAAGCCATGACATCTCACTTCGCCTTACTCAAAGCCAAGCCACTACATTAATGCCACAAAAAGCCACAACTTTTTGCGTTTTTTTTGTTGAAGTGTGAAGCCACCAAAACCATGGCTTCAATAAATAATTTTTTTTTTGTGTTTTTTATCGTTTTTCTTCTTCTCATACTTTTTTATTTTTCCTTCTTTCTTTAGAGATTCATGGCTAAATCAGAGAGCTTCAACAAAACGGGAATTGGAGATCTTGTTTGAGGTAAGAATCTTCTTACCTTTAGCAGCGCTTTACTGAAATTTCCACCATAATGACCCCGACGAAGGAACCCACATTTATACTTTGATGCATTAATAATATATATTAATAATGTAGTTATTTTTGTTTACTTAAGGTGATTGATTATGGAACAAAACCGTGGGGCAAAGGAGAGTAGTTCTCTAGAAGACATTGGTTGGAAGTATGGTGTTGTAGTAAATTGTAACAAACATCATAGCATAGGAAGTAATATGAATACTTACATTGACTTGAGCAAACATCTCTAAATCTAGCAGAAAAATAGAATACATGTATTAGAAGCTTTGATACAAGCAAAATGCATATATTTACATTTTTATATAATATTAAAATCATTTTTTATTGTTGTTTTACTTGCATAAAGCCATCACTTCACGTTTTGCATTTCGCTTACAACCAAGCCATTGTAAATTGCTTCGCCTTCGCTTCACGCTTTGGCTACGTTGAGATCGACAACCCTCACCATCTAATCACACTCACGACAATCCTCACCATCTAATCTACCCACCATGAGAAACACACCGTCACGGGCCATAGCCAACCCCCTCCCATCAAAATCCACTGCCACCGTCGCCCGTCCCTACTAGTAACAGTCGTTATCCACATCTAAACCGTCTCATCCAGCCCAAACCCCTCTCATTTGTTTTAGTTGAGGGGAAGAATAGATTTATTTTATTCTTATTTTTTAAGTCAGTCCTTAGCTTGTAGACCTATTATTCCTGCTGACGCGTCAAAAAATCGTCCTTTTGTGAGTTTGACCTGCAAAACAATGTTAAACTACCAAGGACAACCTTTTTGGTGGTCGAAGATATTCCGATGCTTAAGTCAGCAACCTTGTTTGAAGAAGGAAGTAAATTTCGACAAAACTTAGTTAAAGTTGCATACTTGTGTCGAATGTTCCCTTTATCATTTATAATGGTCGTGATTAATTCCCTTCGTGACTTAATCATGTGAGGTACAACGGAAGGAGATGTTTCTCGTAACAGTCTCCTGAGTGGAGATGCGTCCATAGAAGTGTAACTCCCTCCATGATTATTTTTGGAGCAACGTTTATCTTCTTTATGGAAGAACTCGTGTAGGGCCTGGATTCGTGCTCTGATTCGTTGGGGCCTGGATTCAAGTTCTGTTTATGTCTTCTCGTAGGCGGGCCTTATTTGGGCCTCTGTAATTGACTTTATTCTTCTTGGGCTTTATGAGCTGGCCCAATAGATTGAACGTTATATCCTCGTGATGGGTTTCTATACCACGTGTATGGTCGTGATGATTAGTCTATTTTAATGTATCATCAACTACTCCCCCCTTAGTTTGTGGGTATATTCATGTATCCAGTAACTGTGTGGTATTTTTGTTTTCGACTTCAACATTACGATACATTTAATGCTCTTGCTATCTGTTGTTGTTGTTGTCTCTCCGATGTTCCATCCGCCTGTTCGTTTTGGCTCTATTTATGGGATTTCGTGCGGCTGTCATGTCTTCAACGTACTCCCAAGAACAAACCTTTCGCTGTTCGTCCTTATAAAAGGATAAGTTTGAGTGTGTCCTACTTCCTTTTGTACCTCTTCATTTTCAAGTTTTTAATTCTTTGATTTCTTGCGTTTGTTCTATAGTCATGTATAACATCAGGGTTTTGAGCAGCGATGTTTTTTATGCTTGTGAAGATTTTTTTATTACCTAAGTGAGCAACGCACGTGACTCTAGACAACATTCATCATGATTACACATTGCCAACTAATCTGCAGATCATTCTCCCCGTAGAAGGCGACAATCTTTGTCGTCTTAAGAGCGGACCTTTCACTATTCATTTTTATAAAAGGAGACGTTTGAGTGTGTCTTACTTCCTTTTGCACCTCCTCATTTTCTAGTTGTTAATTCTTTGATTTCTTGCGTTCGTTCTGTAGTCATGTCTTACTTCAAGGTTTTGAGCGGCGATATTCTTGATGTTTGCGAAGATTTTTTTTTGCCTAAGCGAGCAATGCATGAGACTCTGGACACCATTCATCACGATTACTCGTTGCCAACTAATCTGGAGACCATTATCCCCAGAGAAGGCAACAATCCTTGTCATCCTAAGCATGAGTACACTGCTTTGTATCTTAGTATGTTCCATTGTAGTTTTAGGCTTCAACTCTTACGATCATTTGGGAGTAGTTGGATCTGGTTGGTATCGCTCTGGCCCAACTGGTCCCTAATGGTTGGAAAGTAATGATTTCGACCTTAACAATGATTGCCTCAGCTCGTATCCCTACGAATACTAGGGTTCTAAATTCTTTGGTGGGGTGCAACGAATACCCCAATCTCACCTGTTGTTTGCATTCTCCTTCTTGTTTCAAGGACATGTGAGAGAAGTATGGGGATTTGTCGAGGTTTTGGTTCAACGCATCCCTTTCTTCCAATCACTTTAGGCTTTGTGGGAATCAGATTCTGGGATTATTTCGGAAACCTAAGAAAGTCGAGTTGTCATTGTCTTTGGAAGAACAGGAGTTCTGCAGTCTATTTTCAACCTTCTCAGGGTCTTAGTGGAAGATTTTCTCACTATGTATGCCATTATCCGTAGTGGCTTATATTCATTAGGTGAAACAGATCGCACATTAGAAGTGACCAATGCATAAGTTGGTGATGTAGATGTCGGCCACCAAGAGGGTTCTGCTGACAAGTGCGTAGGTCGAGCTACTTCAGTTGTTGTTCGAGGTTTTTGGAGTGCCGGTACGATTGTAAAAAAGTGGCAAGTTCCTAGGCCTCCCAGTCCTTTCAAGATGTTGGTTGACAGTTCCGGCCGTGTGTCGGAGAGGAAGAAGCTTGCTTCCTCAGTTCTTGATGCTGTTAGGGCTCCTTCTTGCCTAGCTTCTCTCCGGAAGGGAGGTAGTGGTTTGGAGGATGATTCTTCTATTCCAGAGGATGATTCGGAAAACCAAGTTCTCAAAAGGAGTAAGAGAGAAGTTTCCTGATGCGGACTTAACTAACCTAAACTAATAGGCTAATTTAACCCACTTGTACTAACCGCAGGTGCACGGTGTCTAACTGGTAGACAACGGCAAGTACGGGTCGATCCCACGAGGAAGATGGATGCAATTGAATTTAATAATTTAATTAAACTAATTTAGAGAAAATGGGGTTACAGTGCTTTTAAAACTAAACTAAAAATAAATTAAAAAATGAGAAAAATAAAATAAAATAAAAGATGGATTTTGTGAGCTTGTACTCACCAATGAGTTAGCAAAAATATTTAAATCTAAATTACTGAAAATTTAAACGAGAAGCATTAGGGATGAGAATCCTTTGCTTACACCGAATATGTGATCGTTAAAATCCAATTCAAATTATATCATGTTTCTATCAAACATTAACAAATTATTTCAAGCAAATATGCTCTTACCAAGTATTAAGTGTCTTTTTAGGGCACACTTAATCAAAGTTTAAGCTTAATATTTTTAGCACATGCTTTGAATATTGATAAAGGGTAATTCTAACTACCAAACATATCAAGTTTAATTTCTCAATCATGAAAGGTGAAAGCAATTTATCAAAAATTCAGAAATAAATTGTAATTAACAATTAAGCACACAATTCAGTAAAATAAATCAAAATGAATTATGAAACCCCTTTGGTTTGTCGCAAACTCGATGTGGTGGTACTCAACAGATCAGCAGGTGGTCCAAACACAAATCCCGAGAAAAATGACTGCAAATGCGCAGTGGTGGTACAGAGCGGAAAACAGGGTGCCAATAGCCAAAATTAGTTTGACTCAGTCTCCCGCCAATGGTACAGTTGCGCTCTGCGCTGCTCCGCCTTCGTCTCCAGCGAGCAGCGGCACTGCTCCGCCTTCGTCTCCAACGAGCAGCGGCGCTGCTCCACCTTCCTCCGTGCTCCTCGCGAGCTTCCTCATCTTCCAAATGAATCTGAAACCTGTAAAAGAGAGAGAAGGTGAGGAAACAACTACGAGAGAGGGAGATGCGAAAAAAAAAACAAAGAAATGTCACAGCCCTGTTTCGGTTGTTGTGGTGGTGGTGCGCCGCGGACGAGCCGCTTTGTGCTGGTGGCCGTGAGAGATGGAGACAGGAAGGAGGTCGAGACGAAGAGAGGTCGAGATGGCAGCTCCCGACTGTCTGGCTCTGTGGCGAGGCGGAACAGAGTCACGGTGATGATGGTGGCTGAATCTGTTCTGTCACGAGGCAGTCTGTGGTGGCTCTTGAGGTGCTGTCTGAAGATGGTGGTGGTGATCGGATGATGGTGGTTGATGGATGATGACAGGGAGAGGGATAGTGAGTGGTGGAAGAGTTAAAGTTTGACACGAGACAGGGTTGTCACGCCCCTGTTTCGTGGTGGTGGCGGAGCTCGGTGGTGGTGAGGTGGAGCGAGACAGGTGAGGACAATGGAGGATGTGTGTCTGTGGATGGTGTTGTGTGATGAAAATCACAGTGAAGGGATACGGTGAGAGATTGTATTGATGGGTTGTGATGAAAATCACTTTGTGAGAAGAGGCTTTAATTTTCTGTATTTTCTTTTCCCTCCTCTTCTCCCCTTTTGTGAAAGAAGAGGATTTGATTTTCTAATGATTTTTTTCTTCCCTTCTCTTCCTCCCCTTTCTCATGAATTTATCTTGTATTTATAGACAATTAAGAAAGCGAATATGGATAAGTTAAGGGGAGGGTTCAATGAGTGATTTAAGGCAAAAACAAATCATAATCTTGGATAATTGAGGGAATATGCCTTTGGGTTTGCTTGGGTTTGGCATTGGGTTTGGGTTTATGGGTTAGGTTTTGGGTTTAAGTTATGGGCTTGGTTTTGGGTTTAAGGGTTTGGATATGTGACCATCTGCTTTGTACCACCGCTAGAATCGACCACTTGTCATTCCTTAAATTGTCGGCTTAATACGATTTCATCGTTCACGCTCAAATTCCTTCAAAGACATGAAAACGAAATAATTACTATAAAAAATAATAATTGAAACACTAACATATATAAATTAAGGGATATATTATGTAATAATTATGTGAATATCAAATACCCCAAAACTTATATTTTGCTAGTCCTTGAGCAAAATAATAAAAATAAAATTCTAACTCACTTTCGCAAAAATCATCGGTTGCACTTACCTTGAACGTGCGACAAGGCTTTGAACCCCTAGATTACCTCTAGTGGACGAGTTATAGTCTCGTGAGGGTTTCCAGAAATGTTACCAACAAACATTACCGACTCAAAAAAATTTGGTCAAACAGTGTTCATTTTAAAACTTCAAGAAATGCAGGAAACCAACAGTGTCATTTTAGTGTATGGAGATAGTGGTTTGCGAGGTGCTGTCTGGAGATGGTGGTAGTAATCGGATGGTGGTGGTTGATGGATGATGGACAGGGAGAGGGACAGAGAGTGGTGGCAGAGTGAAAGTTTGACACGAGACAGGGTTATCACTCCCCTATTTCGTGGTGGTGGCGGAGCTCGGTGGTGGCGAGGTGGAGCGAGACAGATGAGGACAGTGGAGGATGTGTGTCTATGGATGGTGCGGGGATACTGTGAGAGATGGTATTGAGGGGTTGTGATGAAAATCACTTTGTGAGTAAAGGCTTTAATTTTCTGTATTTTGTTTTCCCTTCTCTTCTCCCTTTTTGTGAAGGAAGAGGATTTGATTTTGTAATGATTTTTTTCTTCCCTTCTTTTCCTCCCGTTTTGTGAAGAAAGAGGATTTGATTTTCTAATGATTTTTTTTTCCTTCTCTTCCTCCCCTTTCTCATTAATTTATCTTGTATTTATAGAGAATTAAGAAAGTGAATATGGATAAGTTAAGGGGAGGGTTCAATGAGTGATTTAAGGCAAAAACAAATCATAATCTTGGATAATTTAGGGAATATGCCTTTGGGTTTGCTTGGGTTTGGGTTTGGGTTTATGGGTTAGGTTTTGGGTTTAAGTTATGGGCTTGATTTTGGGTTTAAGGGTTTGGATATGTGACCATCTGCTTTGTACCACCGCTAGAATCGACCACTTGTCATTCCTTAAATTGTCGTCTTAATACGATTTTATCGTTCACGATCAAATTCCTACAAAGACATGAAAACGAAATAATTACTATAAAAAATAATAATCGAAACACTAACATATATAAATTAAGGGATATATTATGTAATAATTATGTGAATATCATTTCCCATCCTCTAGATGACCACGAGAAAAATCTTATTGCTTCTTATGGTTTGCCCGCCTCTATTGGCCCATCTGTTGATGATTCACCCATTATTGAGAATAAAATGCTTCAGCTTGGTCTTTGGCAATCGAAGAATCCAGAGGGTACCAAGACTTTGGATGATTTCGAGTAAGATCCGTCAATGGATGATTGAGTCGTTGCTCGAGATTTCATGCTCATTGTTTCTTCTGTCGTGGCCGAGACTTCAGAATAGAGCATGAGAGTGTTGCTGATTTTGCGCAATTGTCAATGAGGGAACTTGAGGCTATTCGGGATACGTTTGCTTCTGACTTCAGCATAGGCTATTCGTGATATGTTTGCTGAGAAAGAGTTGTTTGACCAAAAAGGCTGAACGTGATGAAACTATTCGTTCTGCTCAGGAATGTTTTGACAAGCTCAACGCTTCTGCTATTTGAATCACTCAGCTGAATTTTGAGCTTGTCGAGACCAAATATGTGGTCATTGCTAAACTAGCGGATGTTGACAGAGAGTTAGCGTCAACCCGAGCTGAGCTATCATCTGTTACTGAGAAGCTAAAGGAGGCAGAGGTCGCGGATTGGAAGAAAGTGGTCAACGGTCGCCACAATTTCTTGGATTTCCTGGAGACGCAAGTTTAGACATGACCCAATATTGCTACATTGCTAAGCAGGAATTTGATGACGTCGAGGAAGTTGTTCTAGATTCCTTGGGTGATCCGGATGTTGGAGAACTTTCTGAGCCCATGTTGCCTAGAGATAATGCCAATGATGTTTATTATCTTTCTTAATTATTGTTTTTTCTAATATCCATTTTTTGAAGATCAATGGAAATTTTTTATTTCGCATTTGTTGTGTCCAGTATGTCTAGCTTGTTAGCTTCTATTTACAACATTCCTATTATAATTTTGACTTGTTCATCCAGATTTTGACGAATGGCTTCGATGTTCGATGTTCTAGTCGTGTAGAAGCTCTTGTTTACATAATATGGTTCTACATTTGGATTACGATGTCATACATTACAGTCGACTAAAAAGTCCAGCTCTTGTGTCGTGGTACTTTATTACTTCATGGTTGATCATTCCAGAAGTTATTGTTTTTATGTCCGACTCGTTTGTCCAGTGCGTATATTTGTTTTTGCTCGATACTCTTGAGTTTGATTTTTAATCTGACTTCCTTGTCCTGATTGAACTCTTGTTGTTTTGAATTTGGGTGTGAATGATTTCATTGATAATATCTTTTCAAGTGCTCTACATTCCATGGTCGAGGTAGCAGTTCGCCCTCTTTGTTAGCTAGTACATTCCTGGTCTGTTGATATTTATTACTCGATACAGTCCTTCCCAGTTTGGGTTTAGCTTGCTTGTGCCAGGTTCCTTCGTGTTGAGTTGGACTTTTTATAGCACCCAGTCTCCAACTTTAAAAGTGCGGATTCGCACCTTCTTGTTATAATATTTTGCCATACATTGTGTTAGTAGGCTGCCATTTTGATGGAGGCTGCTTCTCGCTTCTCTTCAAGGAGATCCAATCCGACTCTCAGTACTTAGATGTTGTCCTCAGCGCGAAATTCTTCAGTTCAAAATGTTGGCATTCCGATCTCCACGGGTATCATTGCTTCTAACCCGTATGCAAGAGTGAAAGGTGTTTTTTTTGTCGAAGTTCGTTTTGTTGTTTTGTTTACCCAAATGATGTTGGGTAACTTAGATGTCCACAATCCTTTTACTACCTCGAGTTCTTTTGATTGCTTCCAAGATTGTCCTGTTGGTGACCTCGGCTTGTGGATGAGTGGGCGTAGATAAATGTTGTTGGATATTTAGATTTCCGCATAACTCCTTAACTTTTTTTCCTTCGAATTGCTTCCCATTGTCTGTGATAATTACCCTTGGGATCCCAAATCTGCATATGATGTCTTTCCAAAAAACTTCTCGACTTGGGCTTCTCCAATTTTTATGAGGGGATCTACTTCTACCCACTTGGTGAAGTAGTCTACTGCAACAAGGAGAAACTTCTTCTCATCAGACACTGGGAGTTGTTCTTTGATGTTAATTCCCCATTGTACGAATGGCCAGGAGCTTCTCATTGGATCAGGTTTTGTCTTGGCATGTGAGTGTATGGGGCAAATCTTTGGCATTTATCACATTCGCGAACTAGCTTTTGAGCATTTGCTTGCATTGTTGACCAATAATAACCCAATGTTAGAGTTTTATGGGCTAGTGTTCTCCCTTTGGATGATTTCTGCATGTGTCGTGGTGGATTTCTTGCAGAACGTATTCAACATCTTCTGGTGCAAGGCACCTCAGCATCGGGCTCGTGGCAGATTTTCTGCTTAGTTTGTCATTGATCATTGTGTATTTTGGTTCCCGATTTAATAACTTTCTGGCTTCCATCTTATCTGCTGGGAGTTCTCCGTTTGATATATATGTCAAGATTAGAGTTGTCCCGTTGTTCTCTTGATTTACGGCGCATGCTTCTTCTACTTGGTTTTCAAGTGTGGAGCTTCCTTGTTTTGTGACGAGTGGGTAGTCATTATCCTTCGTTGTCGAATCTTCCTTCGCTAGTTCGTCGGCTCTTGTGTTATCTGCCCGTTTGCATCGTTGAATGGTAGCGTTTCGGAAGCCTTCTGCTAGCTTTGTGGTTTCTGGTGGTAAGCTTTCATTCGGGTATGTTTGACTTGAAATTCACCATCTAGTTTATTGACCACCAGCTTGGAATCAGTAAAGACATTAATCTATTTTATTTCCAAGTGTTTTGCTAACTGTAGCTCTGCTATCACGGCTTCGTACTTGGCATCATTATTGGATGCTCTAAAGTTGAATTTTGTCACCTTTTCTAATGCGACGCCTTTCGAGTTGTACAAGACTAGTCCAGCTCCGCTCTCTGCCTAGTTGGACACTCCATCACAGCAGAGGATTTATCTATCGCTGATTGGTTTGGGTAGTTCTTCCCTGCTTTCGTTTTCCTGTGAACTCAACGATGAAATCTAGTAGTGTTTGAGCCTTGATAGTGGTTTTGGGGGCATAGCTGATGTCAAATTGTCCGAGTTCTATTGCCCACTTCACCATTCTTCCCGACAAATCTGGTTTATGTAGTAACGACCAAAATGACTGTACGGTCATAACCGTGATTGGGTGTGCTTGGAAGTATGGTCGCAATTTTCTTGACAACACAATTAGAGCGAGAGCCATCTTTTCTAGGCAGGATAGTTGATTTTTGCATCCGCGAGTGTTTTGCTAATGTATTACATTGTCTTGCACGCAATTTTATTCCCGTATCAACGCCGAATATACCGTGTGATCGGACATTAAACAGATATAGATACAGTGCTTCTCCCGTTTTTTGTTTTGTTTGTAGCTTTGTGCTTCCCATGTACGTCTTAAGGCTTTGAAAGGCCTCCTCGCATTCAACATTCCACTCGAATGTCTTATTCCCCTTCAATATTTGAAGAACGACATATATTTTTCCGATGATCTGGGGATGAATCGGTTTAGAGCTTTTATTCTCCCATTAAGACTTTAGACACCTTTTATGTTTGTCAGCGACTACATGTTGTGAAGCGCTTGTATCTGCTTTGGATCGGCCTCAATTCCTCATTGGTTGACCATGTACCCGAAGAGCATCCCTGACTCCATTCCAAAGGTGCATTTCTTCGGGTTCAATTTCATTTTATACTTTCGCAGCTGGGAAAAACCTATTCAAAATCCGTGACATGGTCAGCTCGACGTGGGCTTTTAACAAACATATCATTGATGTAAAGTTCCATCATTTTTGCCGATCTGATCTTTAAACATTTTGCTCACTAGTCATTGGTACGTCGCTCCCGCATTTTTTAATCCGAATGACATTACCCGATAACAGTATGTACCCCTTTCGTTATGAAAGAAGTTTTTTCTTGGTCGGGAGGGTACATCTGTATCTAATTATACCCAGAGTATGCATCCATGAAGCTCAACATTTCGTGCCCGGCAAATGCATCCATTATCTAATCTATTCGTGGAAGTGGAAACATGTCTTTGGGACAAGCTTTTATTCAGATCGGTGTAGTCCAGGCACACCCTCCATTTGTTGTTCTTCTTTTGTACCATCACCGTGTTTGCCAACCAATCCGGGTAGTGAGCTTCTCTGATCATCTCCGCATTGAGTAGTCGGTGCACTTCCTCATTTTACGCTTCGGGGCCACAACTCTTCTTTTTTGTCAAACTGGCTTCTTTTCTAGGTTCACTTGTAATTTGAGAGATGGTGGATGGGTCTATCCCGACCATATCTTTCATTGTTCATCCAAAAACATCTTGGTTATCTTTTAGCAGATGGATCAGTTCCTTGGCGAGTTCGGGATGAATCTTTGTGCCGATTCAGAATTGTTTTTTCTTCTTTGTTGTCTAGGTAGACTTCGATCATTTCTTCTTCTGGTTGTCATGTGTTAGGTTGATCTCTCGGACTGGTTGGATCCATATTTTTGTTCGGAGAGTTCGAACTCTTTTATCAAGCTGTTGCGAGGGCTCTTCCGGTCATTGCAGTAATTGTTATTTATGGAGAGTTTTATCACTGTGAAATGACACTCAGGGGCTGCTGGTTGATCTGTTTTGATTATTCCGATACCATTGTCAGTATGGAATTTTAATCATCGGTGCATAGTGGAGGAGACTATGCCCATCTTGTGTATCCATGGTCTCTTGAGTAGCATGTTGTATGCAGCATGAGCATCGACGACGAGCAAATCTCTCAACAATATTCATTGCTTTCCTAGCTCTCCTGCTTCGATCGATAGTCAAATCATTCCCAGTGGATGACATTGTTCCCCACTGAAACCCACCATAGATTGATCGCTAGGTGAAACCATCTCATTGGTGAACCGCATCCTTCAGAAAGCTGTCAGATATGTGAGGTTGGCCGAGCTGTCGGCTGGCTGAGCAGCCGTTGTTGACCAACACCCTTTTGATTTTCCATTTAGCTATCATGATCGAGATCACTAAAGCATCATTGTGCAGAAAATTAACCCCATTTGAATCTTCATTCGAGAAAGTTAAGTCCTTTACATCATTTTTGTGCGATGTGCGGACAGTTCTTGGAATCTAATCTTTGTCTGCAAGTCTCCGACTATACGCTTTCGGGATGGATTGGATTGCTATTTTTCCCTAGCTGCATCGTGCAAGACATAGATTTCTTTCTTTACTCCCTTAAGATGATTGTTTCCTCCTTGAGTTCAACGAATTCTCCGAGTCGTCCCTCAATGATGACATTCAATCTTATCCT